>JACXGJ010004857.1:0-19139 GCA_016801105.1 Esox niger
CAGGATGTGACCAGGCTGTCAGCAAGAACCTTTAGCGTAATACACATGGTTTCAGTGTTTGGCTTCAAACTAATGTCTGGTGACGTATAAATGCCAATAACGCATTTCTGACATTGTTTAATGTTAGGGCTGAAATTTGAGACCATATAATATCTACAAGTGAAGATCACGTCTTCACTTGTAGTGTGTGGCGCCAGTTGCCAGGGTTACTGCACCTTGTTTTTAGTTTCCTACAAGAGTCGGTGACCTTGTTGATAGAACAGTTGATTCAGATAAGTGGTTGTTAGTTGAAATGGAGTTCTCTGTAAAATGCGGTTAGACATTCACTCTGCCTCTTTACTGAAAGTTCCACCCAGTCAAACCAAAGATCTTTTTGCTTTTGTTCTCCCTTTCCCAATAAGGTCATATCAAATGTAAGGCCCGTCTCATCACACCAATACCAACAAGCCATTCCTCCCCAACATCCTCAGTGGGAGGATTTTTAACTTAACAACCGCTCATTTACACATACAGCTCTGTAAAGAGACCAATCTTAATTTTTCTTACATCAGCATCTCTACATGCATGGCAGCCATTCCATTCTAGTGTCTGTTAAATTCCAACACAGGCTCACCTCATTTTACCTAATAAGGTACTAATTCGGGGATAACCTGAACCAAATCTAACCAGGAAACGAAAAAACTGCAGCTGTGGTCATCACTATTTTGCAATAGGACCAGCTGGATGGCAACAACAGTGAAAGTAGTACCTTAACGGTAATTTGAATAAAAAAATAACTATTCAGCATGACAAAAGAGTTGAAAAGAAAAGCTTTGAGTCAGGAAAAGAAGGGTTACATTTTTGCTTTACTGGCAGAAAGATACAGCGAGCTGCAGGTTGCTTCCATCCTGGAAATTTCAAATACGGCGGTTCATAAGAACAAGGTCAAGCAACAGACATTGGGGACAACAAAGCTACAGACTGGCAGAAGATGAGAATGACTTTCCACTGACTGAGATGACTGACAACTCATTCAAATGACACTCAACAACCGTAGGATGACATCAAATGACCTAGAAAAAGAATGGCTAACATCAGCTGGGGTGAAGTGCATGGCCCCAGTCTCAGCCCCAGGTCTTACACTGCTATTTTATTGTGCTGGGGGGGTAGGGTCAACATTTTCCCTGTCATCTGTTTTAAACTTATGAGGACTTGATGTCTTGACCCACACCTGCGGAGTACCAGACTTGACTCATTGCAGTCCATGTCCAAAGTCCTCCTGGTTGTGTTGCAAATCAAGACGATACCTGACGATTACAGCTGCCACTCCGAACTATTACAATTTGGACTTATAATATTTTCACCCGGCACAGCCGGGTCACCCCTCTGAGCCTGGTTCCTCTCTAGGTTTCTTCCTAAATATCAGCCATCTTAGGGAGTTTTTCCTTGCCACTGAAGTTCAACACTACTGTTGTATGCTCCCTGGGGTTTAAGGCTGGGTGTTTTGTGAAAGCACTTTGTGACAACTGTTGATGTAAAAAGGGCATTATAAAATACATTTGATTGATTGAAACTGTTCGAAACAGGCTCCTAGAGCCAGGGTTGAAGTCGTGCAAAACTAGAAAAAAAATGACCCTCAAATCAAAAGCAAAGAGCCAGGCTGAAGTTTGCAAAAGAACATAAGGATTGGACCGTAGAGGAATAGAATAAGGTCATCTCTGAAGAGTCAAATTTTCAGCTTTGCCCAACACCTGGTCATCTAATGGTTAGATGGAGACCTGGAGAGGCCTACAAGCCTGTGTCTCGCACCCACTGTGAAATTTGGTGTAGGAACTGTGAGGATCTGGGGATGCTTCAGCAAGTCTGGAATAGGGCAGATTTTTCTTTGTGAAGGATGCATGAATCAAGCTAAGTAAAAGGTTATCCTGGAAGAACACCTGCTTCCTTCTGCTCTGACAATGTTCCCTAACTCTGAGAATAGTTTTTTCCAGCAGAACATGCCACACAGCCAGGTCAATCAAGGTGTGGATGAAGGACCACCAGACCAAGACCCCGTCATAGCCAGCCCAATATCCAGACCTGAACCCCATTGAAAACTTTTGGAATTTGATGGGATGGTCACAAACCATCAAACAAATCCGAGCTACTTGAATTTTTGTGCCAGGAGTGACATAAAGTCACCCAACAGCAATGCCAAGACACATGAAAGCTGTGATTAGAAATCAGGGTCATTCCACTAAATATTGGTTTCTGAACTCTTCCTAAGTTAAAACATCAGTATTTTGTTTTTGAAAACTGTATTTGTTTTTTTTTGCGTTATATGTTATTTTGACCAGTTGTTATTTTCTACAATTAAATACTCTAAATAACAACATTTGTACATGGAAATTGGGAGTAATGTTGTCAGTAGTTCATAAAAAATAAAAAAAATAAAGTAATTTTACTCATACACACATACCTATGAATAATAAAACCTGATAAATTTAGAGACCACTGCAAAATAATCTGTTTTTTACAGAGCTGTATAAGCTTACCATTTCTTCTCTGGGATTGGCCGGGGCACCGCGTTGACTCGACAGGGAAAGTTGGGTTGGCCAGAGAGGTTTCTCCCCAGAATGGTGCCCACAAGATTGAGCGGCAGGATGACAAATAAACAAATACAGCAAACCGCCACCTGAAATACAAGCGCATTAATAAAATCTGTGACAAATATTGCGATGAAGCAGACAATATCATACCCAATACCTAGAATTATCGACATGTCAACTTCTGCAACGGGTATGACCAGCAAGTTGTTAGGTCATGTTTTGCACTGCAAAGTGGATGGGAGTATTCCCTCTAAACTCACCATGGTCCCAAATGGAATGGCTCGCGAGGCATGGTAGTACATGGCGATGAAGTTGATGAAGAAGGCCGTACCGCAGACCATAGCAGGGATCAGAAAAGCCCCAATAAACATTTGTTTAATCCACCGCCTGCCTATTGGATCAAATATCAAATCACCATGAGGGGTAGATCACAGCTGAGTAACAATCAACAAAAGTCCATTTGAATCGGTTTCATACCACATTCTCAACAGTTGTCATGTAAACAATGTTTATAACCTCCAGGGTATTTGGTAGACAAGACCGCGCATGCAGAGTGCAGTAATAACAGACGTTCATGGCAGAAACTCTGTATTAAGACAAATCCACGCATACCTCCTTGTTTCGCATACAAGCTTCCGCCAAAATAGCCGTTGACAGGAGAGGTTGCGGCATACACAAAGATGGCCGTGCTCAGCATGGATCCCCTCCTGCGGAGACAAACAGAAGCAACAAAGTCAAACTAGAATCGTCATGGGGAGGAAAACATTCCATTAAGTATATTTGCCCAGGGTGGTGCTCGTCACTCACTCGGTGTACAGGTCCTCGATCATGGCCACAATGATAACGATGAAAGAGACAGAGAAGATCTGGCACCCGGAGCCAATCAGGGAGGAGAAGATCATA
The DNA here is from genome assembly GCA_016801105.1 of Esox niger. Classification (NCBI taxonomy): domain Eukaryota; kingdom Metazoa; phylum Chordata; class Actinopteri; order Esociformes; family Esocidae; genus Esox; species Esox niger. The sequence continues at coordinate 3,471 of JACXGJ010004857.1, forward strand.
GGGTGGCTGGAGGGTCGGAACACGTCTCCGTGGACCTGCTTCCAGCCGTACTCATCTCCGAGGTCCCGGTCCTGCGGCGGGGGTGGGCATTAGAAGATCAGGCAGCTCACCAATATCATAGGAAGCACCAGAGCGTGAACCAGTGAAACAGAAATGTTACCATGTCATCCATTTCTTCCTCTTTGCTGTATCTGGCGTAGTCTTTCCGGAGCGTTCTCATCAGAATCATGGACACCAGACCCACCAAGAAGATAACCATCATGAAGGAGTTGAATATGGAAAACCAGTGAATCTAAGAGACATTTTATTAGCAAATTAATTGTATGCACGCACAGAACATATCCGGTTGCTCACCAACAATAAGAACATGCCGTGATATCCTTGACAAATAAGTTGTTTGATATCCTTGACAAACAGTTGTTCGCTGTGTATGCATTGGGTAACTCAATGCAAAATTACATCACTTTCAGAATAAGCAGGAACTTACTCTATGCTGGAAAAAAGACGGATCAAGATACTTGTCAAAGCGATCTTCAAACTTCACATCAGACTTCTTCCACTTCACCTGTGGAAAAATACACCTTTTAAGTCAAATGTTCTTTCTTTTGGAAATGAGCCACATGCGGTTGATATAGGTGACTATACCAACATATAACTTACAGAGTATGACATTGCAATCCTGGTGTTGGGCACGAGTTTCACTTTGCCTTCACTTGTCAGGTTGACATCGACGATTCGGTTGCCGTTGAAGCCGATCTCCAATTTCTTGTAAGTCCACAGATAATGGTCCTCTCCATTCTCATCAGCCTCACCAACAATTCCTAGAAGATAATTGTGATGAGTGCACAACTACCAGAAAAATGCTGGCAACTTGGCAAGTCTGGTGTGGATTGCAGCAACCAGATAGAGGGCCTAAGTCTATATTTATTCAAACTCAATGGAAGCCTTTCTTTATTGGTATAAGAACTTGGGCAAGGCCATCGGCCTCACCCCATGTGCATACACATACTAGAGCATTAATATATAAATCTGTGGCTGATTAAGCCAATGTCATTTTCATCATAATTTCCTTTCAAAGCAGGCCTCCAGAAACTGGTGAGGTAGCATTTGTCATCATGCCAGCACCACATCACTTCTTGACTACGCAAACATATGGACGCAAAGCATTAAAAACAGAGCATCAAGGTTCTTCAGTTGAGAACAATTAGCTAGTCAGAGGGCTACTGGTAAATCTGAGCCAGCTTTGAGTCTGATCCAACAAGAGTCAGGGTTAGAGGTCCAAAAGCTAAAACCAGGCCCTAAACTTTCCTCAGGTAACATTATAAGTAAGTATGAGAACACAGAATTGCTGACAGATAAGCAAAAACCTCAACCTACCAGCCTAGACCTTGACATCTGGATGCAGACATGGCATGCAAACCAGGTGATTAGTCAGTCTTATCAACTGTAGTCTAGTCTATCAACAACAGCAGCTGCACACACACAATCTAGTATGCTATGGTTCTATGCCCCTTAGCCAGGGTAAATATAATCAGTAACATGTATTCATAGTCCATGAGTTTGAAAGAAAATGCCAAAGGGATCACATTTGGTTTATATTCAAATATGGGCTGACTAGTGTACCATGATCTCCAAGCCAAAATGATTAACCAGAATTAACCAATAAACACAATAGCTGACACCCACTGAGGGCTTCGTTTTTATAAGGCCTCCAATTGCATAAGACACTAGACAATGTAAACCTGCATAACGCAAGCTCTGAACTGCGAGTTTTATTGGTCAATATATCACGCTTACCCTGTGTCTGTGTTTTGGAACTCACCCTTGAACATAGGGTTAGCCTCAAGCAAATTGTTACCCTCAAACATATAGTGGAGCCACAAGTAAAGGCGGTCTTTTGTAGCGCTCAGCCGACCACCAATGTCTAGGTTTAATATGAGACTGAGCCGCTAGCTTACGAGTCGTTTGGAAGCCCCATGGGACTCCCTAATTTCACCACCACCTAGTGACTTTGTCATGAGTCATATTGCTTTCTTGCACCTCTCCGGCCCTTTCGAATCACACTTTGCAAATACATTTTCATAGTCTTCACTGCAAGCCAATGTGACTACCTGGTGGGAAGTTTTGGGGGGAAAAAAAGAAGAATGGCTTGGCACTGATGCCCATGAGGAAAGTTTTCCTCAATATTCAAGTCTCCAGAATGCATGACGTAACCTAATCATAGAAAACCTCACCCATCCCTGCCCATATTAAATATTTTTTACCATGGATTTATGTTACACAATAAAGGAACAGAGTTAAACCTGGTGGTCGCTAGATATGAACGTAATATTTTTTTATGTAATTATTACGTTAAAAAAAGATATTGTACACAAAAATTTCAAAAACCCAGAAGCAAAATATTCCAACCAAAACATTTCCCTAACTCTGTCCCAGTCTCATTGCAGAGGTTCTTAATAGATTGGCTAAGGATTGTGTGAAACCCATAACCCCACCTATATCCTCAAGTCAAAGTCAAGAGACATCCTGCTCCCTGGACCATGATTTATTCCCCCCATGTCGTTTTCACTTATAAATGAAATGACAATTAATGTTAGTAATACTTAATGGTAATATAAATTATGTTATCACTATTACCACTCCATATTCAATAAGTACTTTTCTATTATAATCGCTGTTTAATACATTTGTCAAAAAGTGCCATTCCACCCTAATAAGATAAGAGGCCAGACCTCTGCAGTAATGATGATGATCTTCTCCTTATGTCATGGTCAAACATCATTCTATACCAGACCACAGATAAGCCTAAAGCAGACAGTTCACAATGAACACTAGATCTTCTTTACAGCTGCCCGTGGAGTGACATTGAACGGAATAGCTAAATTGCTGGACACGTCGCAACAGGCTTTGTAGCAGAATCACTCACCCCAGATCGGTAGATCATCAATGTACATTTGGTACCAATAATGATTCCTAATGGCATATACAAAAGCATCACGTTTGGCTTTGTCCAGCTCGATTTCACAATATGTGGTTTGCATGACTTCATCTGTTAGGACAAAACAAGACAAAAAGGTTTTAGATTTACTATGACACAAGTAAGAAAATTATGCTTTTGGACACAACTTCAAGCATCTAGCGACCCTCAAGACAGATTGACAGTATCCTTACTATAAATCAGACTAGCTCTAAAGCATTCAGAGACTGTGCTGGTTAAACCACAACCCATTGCAGTACCTGGTTTAGCAGCATGTGTCGTGCATGGGCGATGTCCATAATTAGTAGATCGTTAAGATGTGAATGCCATAGCTTGCTGCACCGAGTGCCCAAGAAAGTATTAAATCCAATTGTATGGGACGACCACCCTTTCAAAAGTAATAAGCTAACATAGGGTGTCAACGCTTGAGCATACAAGCTACATATCACTTCCTGTCTGTAGCAGCATAATCAGGCACGGCTCAGCGATTAAGAAAAAGTGTCTACCGTTTGCAGATACCATCCAATTCAGTACATGTGATACTAAAACAGGTACAGCAACCGACTGTGGCATAACTAGCATGGCAGCTAAATGGTATGCAACCAGACTAAGATACAATAGGTAGAATGAAGGATTTGAGAAGATGGACTACTCCAGATCAAACAAATGCTGATCAAATAGTGATTAATTCATGTGTGTGATTCCTGTCACTCAAAATTCCACATAATCAGCACAAGTACAGCTGCCAGTTGGTTTTGCAGTTCGTATACCTTTGAACTTGATGTCTAGGCCGCTGAACTCCAGCTCGACTCCCTGTAGAGCCTCTCCTAGTGTCTCATGGTAGTGGCTAATGGTCTTTTTGGTGCCCACGCAGAAGGGCAGAGAGAAGTACTTGTAAGTTTCTTGTCTGTTGTGGTAAGGACCCACCGTATTCATCCATAAAACCACCTCCTCTTTATCTGTGTACTGCAGAAGGAAAGAAAGGCATCAAACGTAGCAAACATGTCCTACTAGTTCTGCTTGTCTTGCTAGTTCTCAGATTGTTGAATTGGGTATTTCTATTCATGGTACTAATTACAAAAAAGCTTATACCCGAGGGGTACTATCAATGGTAACCCTGATGGAGTGATGAAAAGTTACTGGGTGAAAACATGACACGGGCATAATAAGTGAACAGCCTCGAAATACGTTCTGCAGCGAGACTGTCTTTTCAACCTGAATGACAGTTCAAGTAAATTCAAGCATTCGCCAAAATATTTTTTGGGGCGAAACACTATATACAAGCGACTTTAATTATGGAATACCTAATCTGATCACATCCAAACTAAGAACATGACATTTGGTAAGGTTATGTCGGATTGCGTTGGATAGCAGTTAGCTAGCAAGAAAACACTACTCATTCTGCACCGAGTGCCGATGCCAAGCTTATACTATTAGCTAGGGCCTAGCGCTAGCATTACAGGATCAAGTTGAAGCGTGATGATCAAGCCTTTAACTTTCAAGTCAGATTGAAACGTAAAGAGAAATTACAGCATCCCCAAGTGCACTATTAAACTCGGACGGACATGAGCTTCTCCTTCTACAAGTGACTGTCCATTTACCTAGACAGACAGGCCCGCATAACAGGATACAGTATTCGCAATGACATAACTATCGAAGATAGCTAGCTAGGTGGCTAAAATACAGTACATTACTGTGGTTCGATAACGTTAGCTAGCTAGTTTAGCTAACTGCTGTTAGCTAGACATTTGATCCTGGCTAATACTGTACAGTTTGCAATTTGTAACAATGTAACTAGTTAACAGTTTGAAATTCAACTAAGCAAACAAAGAACGATATAGAATAGATGATGGGTTATGCAATTATTTTCCTAAATCAGATGTAACTATAAACGTTATGCACCCTTGCTAACTAGCTTTTAGTTTCTTCACAGACTAGCTAACTGATGTTAGCCATCTAAGATTAGCCAACTTAACTAGCTACGAGGTCCCCTATGTTAACTTCGTATTTATTTTGTATCAACATTTAAAATGGTTAATATTAAATATACAATAATGATAACTATATTTATTCTTCATCTTGTTGTGATAAAAAGAGCTAGGTTAAACAGTTGAATGATGCAGCTATAACGTGAACCAAAACGTCCATTATTTTCACATAAGGCTTTCCCCTTCTCATTCGGCCCTAGTTGATCTTACCGTGTGTTCGTGTTCATCTGCCTCTATCGGCAATAATAACTCGGCAAGCGAGAGAAAGACAACCACTGCAAATTTCCACCTGGAAGACCCCATAATTTTCTGGGAAAGTTTACAGATTTGGGATGTTAGCTTTATTAGGGCTATCCCACCTTCTTCCTGGTTGTATGACAGTGGCAGTTTTTTAGGATGCTCTCATAGTACGCATATGGCGTAGACTTCCTTACAGGCACGCATCGTATTTGCTTGTGATTGATGAAAATGTGTCACATGGCCTCTACTACCCAATCAAAGTCGAAGACGATGAATAACCCGTTGAACAATGTAACTCCGGCTGCACTCCGGCTTCTACACTGTCCTACACTTTCAGCCACGTCATCGGACTTCGCAAACCAGAACTGCCTCACCTTTGTGGGGTCCTAGTCTGCATTTCCAAAGGCATTTAAAAAATTCAAATAATTGGTCATTTGCCCAATCACATCCGTTCGTTTCACTTAAAACAAGTTCAAAACCGAATCGGTCTGCCTGTATAGAAACTACGTTATTAAAATTGTATTTTTAGAGACGACTCATGACTTCACTGTTTTATAATCATCAACACATCTGCTGGGATTGTTAGTTATGTTGTCATTGTCATGTGACATCACATTTAGCTCATTTGCAGAGGAACAATTGTGAATTTTATGATAGTGTTTTACAAGTTGGTACACTAATATTAAATGCTCTATGGATTTTTTTTGTGAAGGTGATCTGAGGTTCAGATATGTGAAATTTTGAATCTCAATGAAACTGTAAACAAAATATATATAAAACCTTGTTTAGTAGCAGGACAGGGTGTTGGACAGTAACTGACTTCAATCTTTAAAATGTACTGTACTTTCAGGTATCTAACATTTGCATACCATTTATTCCTACAGTAAAATGCATGATCTCGATTATACGCTGCTCAAAAAAAGGGAACACTTAAGTCACACATCAGATCTTGATGATGGAAATATAATAAAGATCAAAATCTTTACTGTACATTTTGTAATTCGTTGAGAACAAAATCACGTAACGGTCAATGAAATCTAAAATCACCAGCTGATTGAGGGCCGGATTCAAACTCCAAAAAATCTGAATGTAAACAACTGTAAACAATTGAAATCACAGACTGCTCCAACTTGTTTGAATTTCATCACAGCAACTCATAATGTGACTCAGTAGTGTGTATGGCCCCTACGGGTCTGTATGCACTCCCGACAACATCTGTGCATGCTCCTGATGAGATGGCATATGGTGACCTGGGGGATCTCCTCCCAGTCCTGGATCAGGGCATCAGTGAGCTCCTGGACAGTCTGTGGCACTACATGGCAGCAACAGATGCACTGATACATAACGTCCCAGAGATTCTCAGATTGGATTCAGGTCTGGAGAATGAGAGGGCCAGTCAATGGCGTCAATGCCTTCGTCATCCAGGAACTGCCAACATAGTCAGGCCACATGAGGCTGGGCATTGTACTACACCATGAAGAACCCAGGGCCCACTGCACCAGCATAAGGTCTGATAAGGATGATGGGTCTGAGAATATCATCCTGGTACCTAAAAGTACTGTTGGCTAGCACGTGGAAGTCTGTGCTTCCAAACCAGTCATGCTGGATGATGTTGCAGGCAGCATAACGTTCACCTCAGCATCTTCAGATTTTTTCACGTCTGTCACATGGGCTCAGTGTGAACCTCCTCATCTATGAAGAAACATGGCACCAATGGTGGACCTGCCAATTCTGTGGTTCTCTGGTGAATGCCAATCGAGCTGCACGGTGTTGGACTGTGAGCAAAGGTCCCCCTAGACGATGTAGAGCCATCATGCAACCCTCACAGGGCATGCACGCCAGTACCTCGCTTGAGATCATTTTGTAGAGCTGTGGAGGGTGCTCTTCCCATTCCTCCACACACAAAGGAGCAGATACCAATCCTGCTGCTAGGTTGATGCTCTTCTACGGCCCTGTCCAGTTCTCCTTGTGTAATGGCCTGTCTCCTGGTATCTCCTCCATGCTCTTGTATTGGAAGACACCACAAACTTTCTTGCAACGGCATGTATGGATGTGCCATCCTGGAGGAGCTGGACAACCTGTGCAAAATAAATGGGCAGCAGACACCGCCTCATGCTACCAGTAGTGACAAGGACACTAGCAAAGTGCAAAACTATAGAAGAATCAGTAAGGAAGGAAAACGAGCATCACATTTTCACTTGAACCTCAAAACTGGTAGATTTTAGAAATCAAAACCTCTGTGATTAGTTGACTCATAAATCAGCTGTGCTAGTTTAGGGTTACAATTAAAACAATTAACTGTCTGGGGAATCCTGAGGAGAAAGTCAAGAATTGAAAGCCCAGGTGAAAATAAGTGGTGTCTGACATTGATAAACAGCTATACAAATACAGTATATTTACCCACATTCTGTCTGTCAATAATATGATTTCTGACATGGCATGCAACCATTGGTTGAAAATTCAACATCTGAGCAAGGTAATGCAATAACACATTCAGAAAAGCTACAATGTTAATTCTCTTCACCAGTCCACCAGCTGTGATGCCAACTGTATAAATTAGTTTGTTGCTCCCTCAGTGATCACATACTGCATACACTACTGTTCAGAGAGGCATGCCTAGGATCACAATTATTTAGGGATTTAGCCCCCCCAACCCACCTGGACAGAAAGTGAAAGGGGCTTGAATGTACAGGTGCTGGTCACATAATTAGAATAACATCAAAAAGTGATACTTGTATAATGTATACAGTAATTCCACACAGACTGATATATTTCAAGTGTTCATTCCTTTTTTCATTTTGATGATTATAACTGACAACTAATGAAAACCCCAAAATCAGTATCTCAAAAAATTGGAATATTGTGAAAAGGTTCAATATTGAAGACACCTGGTGCCACACTCTAATCAGCAAATTAACTCAAAACACCTGCAAATGCCTTTAAATGGTCTCTCAGTCTAGTTATGTAGGCTACACAATAATGGGGAAGACTGCTGTCTTGACAGCTGTCCAAAAGACGACCATTAACACCTTGCACAAGGAGGGCAAGACACAAAAGGTAATTGCTAAAGAGTCCGGCTGTTCACAGAGCTCTGAGTCCAAGCACATTAATAGAGAGATGAATGGAAGGAAAAGATGTGGAAGAAAAAAGTGTACTAGCAATAGGGAGAACCGCACCCTGGAGAGGAATGGGAAACAAACCCATTCAAAAATGTGGGGGAGATTCACAAAGAGTGGACTGCAGCTGGAGTCAGGGCTTCAAGAACCACCACGCACAGACGTATGCAAGACATGGGTTTCAGCTGTCGCATTCCTTGTGTCAAGCCACTCTTGAACAAGATAGCGTCAGAAGCGTCTCGCCTGTGCTAAAGACAAAAAGGACAGGACTGCTGCTGAGTGGTACAAAGTTATGTTCTCTGATGAAAGTAAATTTTGCATTTCCTTTGGAAATCAAGGTCCTAGAGTCTGGAGAAAGAATCCACGTTGCTTGAAGTCCAGTGTAAAGTTTCCACAGTCAGTGATGGTTTGGGGTGCCATGTCATCTGCTGGTGTTGGTCCACTGTGTTTTCTGAGGTCCAAGGTCAATGCAGCCATCTACCATTAAGTTTTAGAACACTTCATGCTTCCTGCTGCTGACCAACATTATGGAGATGCAGATTTCATTTTCCAACAGGACTTGGCAGCTCCATACAGTGACAAAGCTACCAGTACCTGGTTAAAGAACCATGGTATCCCTGTTCTTAATTGGCCAGCAAACTCATCTGACCCTAACCCTATAAAAAAATCTATGGGGTATTGTGAAAAGGAAGATACGCCAGACCCAACAATGCAGAAGAGCTAAAGGCCACTATCAGAACAACCTGGGCTCTCATAACACCTGAGCAGTGCCACAGACTGATCGACTCCATGCCACGCCGCATTGCTGCAGTAGTTCAGGCAAAAGTGGCCCCAACTAAGTATTGAGTGCTGTACACGCTCATACTTTTCATGTTCATACTTTTCAGTTTGCCAACATTTCTAAAAATATTTTTTTTGTATTGGTCTTAAGTAATATTCAAATTTTCTGAGATACTGATTTTGGGGTTTTAATTAGTTGTCAGTTATAATCATCAAAATTAAAAGGAATGAACACTTGAAATATATCAGTCTGTGTGGAATGACATTATGCAAGTTTCACTTTTTGAATGGAATTTCTGAAATAAATCAACTTTTTGATGATATTCTAATTATAGGACCAGCACCTGTATATGAGGAAAATGTTGATGTACATGCTAGCGGCCTACACGTCCACACTGTCATAATGCGCATTCGGAATTATAGATAAATAGATAGGAATATTTATTTACAATATTTTTTGGTGAATTTGAGATCCAGGCCAATTCATTATAGATCCGGGGCTATCGATTTTATGGAATATCTACTTAGGGGTACAGAGACCCATTATCCGCAACCCTCAGTCCTCTGTTCCAATGGCATGTTGTGTTTAGCCTCAAAGGCTAATTGATCATTAGAAAACTCTTTTGCAATTATGTTAGTACTGCTGAAATCTGTTGTGCTGATTAAAGAAACAACTGGCCTTCTTTAGACTAGTTGAGTATCTGGAGCATCAGTGATTGTGGATTGATTATAGGCTCAAAATGGGCAGAAACATAGAACTCTCTTTTGAAACCCATCAATCTATTTTTGTTCTGAGAGATGAAGGCAATTCCACAAAAGACACTGCCAAGAAACTAAAGATAGCGAAGCACTACTCCTTTCACAGAATAACACAAACTGGCTCTAACCAGAATAGAAAGAGGGGTGGGACAATTGATCAAGAGGACAAATGCATTAGCAAGCAAGCAAGTTTATTTATATAGCACAATTCATACAGAATGTATGTTTTCGGGTCCTAAACCATTCAGAGAAAACATAACAGCAATTAAATGCAATCATTATTTAAACCATGTCTTAGGAGTGTAAAGCAACTGTGACCATTCAGAGATTTATAAACTAGAAGCACCACTTTAAATTCTGTAACTGACTTGAAGCCAGTGTAAAGATTTAAAAGTGTCCTCTTGGTCCTGGTTAACATTCTAGCAGCTGCATTCTGAATGAGCTGCAGCTGTTTTACAGTCTTTTTGGGGAGTCCCGTTAACAGGCCATTACAGTAGCAAACCCTACTAGAGATAAAAGCATGGATGGATCTTTTTGGGACACCAGGCTTTTGATTCTGGATATATTTTTCAGATGATAGAATGCTGTTTTGGTGACCAATTTTAAATGTGAGGTCTGAGTCTATCGGAACACCAAGATTAAGCACTTAATCACTGGTTTTAAGGGCCAGAGAATTCAACTTTTTACTAATTCTTGTCCTTTCATTTTTGTTGCCAAACGCAAAAATCTATTAAATTGTTTTTAATTGTAGACAATTTTGGTTCATCCAGGTATTTATGTGCTCTATACAGTGACACAGAGAGTCTATTGAGGTGTTGTCATACGGTTCAAGAGCCATATATATTTGAGTATCATTGGCATAGCTGTGGTAGTTAATGTTGTTCTGTAGAATTTGGCCCAGAGGTAGCATATAGAGATTGAAAAGAATCAGTCTGAGAACTGATCCCTGTGGAACGCCGCGTGTCATAGCCACACTATCAGATTCATGATTACCAATGGTGACAAAGTAACTCCGGCCATCTAGATAAGATCTGAACCAATCAAGGACTGTCCCGGAAAGTCCTACCCAATCTATAAGTGTTCTATGCTCTACAGTGTCAAAGGCTGCACTGATATCTAGTAGAACTAGAACCGTTATTTTATCTGAATCAGTATTCAGCCGTATATAATTTTAAACGAATCAGGGCTGTTTCAGTACTGTGGTTAGTACTGAAACTAGAGTGTCTAGTTGGGTCTGCTGGGTGAGTGTGTGAGTGTGTGACGCCATGTGTCAAGCATGGTGGAAGCAATGTGATGGTCTGTGGGTGCTTAGGTGGTGGTAAATCAGGAGGTTTGTATAGGAAAAGATTTACCTTGAAGAAGGAAGTCTATCACTCCATTTTGCATATCAATGCCATACCCTGTGGACAGCACTTGATTGGAGAAAATGTTCTTCAATATACCTACAGCAGGACAATGACCCTAAGCACAGCTCTAAACTATGCAATAATTATCATCAAGCCAATCCAACTTGTGGTTGGTGCTTCAGGAAGCATTCGGGTGAAATCGCTACAGATTGCCTCAACAAATTGACAAATAGAATGCCGAAGGGCCTGCAAGGCTGTAATTGCTGCAAATGGAAGATTCCTTGACAAAAGCAAAGTTTGAAGGACACAATTACTATTTCAATGAAAAATCATTATTTCTAACACAATGACTTTATTTCCTATTCAAACTAATCTCATAGAAAACAAGGATATTTCTAAGTGACACCAAACTTTTCAACAGTAGTGTATGTAAGCTCATTCAAGGATCACATTTACATTTTTTTTTTTCATGCAACGAATGGGTAGGGGAATACAATCTTATATTTTTTTACCAAAGCAGATTTCTAAAAGCTCTTGATCAAAAGTAATCAACAAAAATAATTTGTTATAAGCTTAACATATTGACTAATCATTCAAAAAATTATTTACTTTCACTATAATTTCACCTCAGAATGTTTGTTAATTGCAAATAACTTATACCATGAAAATAATTAATTGAATGATAAGTGATTATCTGAGCACTGAACCTCCGACTATGTTTGCAAAAGAAAAACAACTTCATTACAATATTAGGTCAAACAATTGATGACCAAAGGCTCTTCTGCATAGATCTCTGGATTAGGGGGCCAATGAATGTACAAATTCCCTGAAACCAAATAGATGAAAAAAGGTGGACATTTATTATTAGTATAAAACAATTAAATTGCAATTTTTTTCAAAATAGAAAACGCAACTGAAGAGATGACAATATTTTCTTACCGAATGATGTCTGGCAGGTGAGGGTCTTTATACAACCCATTATGAAGGTAACCAAGGGATCCATTAAACCGTATCATCTTCACTCGATTCTCTGACTTCTGGGCTCTCTGTGCGATTTCATACAGCTTGACATGAACACAAAGAGTATATTAAGGCTGGCAACTTCCTTAAGACATTCAGTAATTGTATATCAGAAATGTTGACTGATACAACAGGGAAATGGGACATTATTATTAGTTACAGTTATAGGATCCAACCTGCTGAGCAATGTCAATAGATGCTAAGTGGTCATCCTCAGCATGAAGAATCAAAAGGGGACTCCTCATCATTTTCAAACTGTTGGGACATGGCAAAACACAACCTTCACAAACAGACAACATCTCTGAATAATTCTGAACGACAGTAATGGTTGCTGTCAGTTATTTTGATTGGATGTTTTGACTCAATTGCAAACCTGTTATAGGATCTCAACATAACCATCAGAAATACACTGAAAAGTTGCATTAACCAAATCCAATTTACAGCAACTATTATTCAACATTTACATTTCATTAAATAAGGAAAATACATACTTTTCATCATTAGGAAAAGTTAAATTGCATTCTGGCAATGGGTTCAAGTACTCAAAACCAGGGAAGTTCCAATAATACTGAGGAGATAAGGCAAACATGTAGTTTAGAACATTAATAAATAAACAAAATTATGGCTTTTGAACATACACTGTATTGCCATGATGAGTATGAGTCTTACCCAGGCAAATGGATGAATTGTACCACCCCATCGAGTGTTGGCAAAAGCTCCCTCTAGGATAACACCATCAACTATAATCCCTAACAAAAGGAAACATATTAATTAAAAAAAGCATCTAATGACATCAAGACAGCCTCCATTAGTGGAGTCACGAAGTAAAACCACTGTAAATGAATATCCCCATGAGTAGCCGACTTCACTGGAACTAGAGAGATGGAAGTTGTGTGGAGGTAAGAATGGGAAGTTCCCTCTGATGCTCCATAAGCAAGCACAATCGTCTTGTATATCATGACCTACCTTGTTCCATGAGTCTGACTGCAGTATTTGTAGAAACCCTGTGCAAAGATAATATTCAACAAAATTGTTTTCAATCATCAGAAGTCCCTTTTAAAATTCAATATAATGGGTTGAAAACAAAAATATATTTAGTGCCCTCCACTAATATTGGACCCTGTGGTCAATATGAGCAAAATGGACTGTATCCTCTTGGTCTTTCATTGAAAATACACTGCTGTTTAAAAATGATGGGAACATAATCATTACAGTATAACACCAAGTCAAATGAACTTCAGGAATATCAATCCATCCAGTTAGGAAGCATAAGCAATTGTGAATCAATGTCACCTGTTTTAGTCCAAATTAAAAAGTGACACAAGGTGCATTGGAGAGGCAACAGTAAGACAACCCCCCAAAAGGGAATGGTTTTGCAGGTGGTGGCTACATACAATAGCTCTCTCCTTATCCTTCCTGACTGATTTTTCTCTAGTTTAGCATTTTGCTAGTGTGCTTGTCACTACTGGTAACATGAGGCGGTACCTGCAGCCCATTCAGGTTGCACAGGCAGTCCAGTTCCTCCAGGATGGCACATCCATACATGCTGTCGCAAGAAGGTGTCGCTCCCAGTAAAGTATGAAGAGCATTGAGGAGACACCAGGAGACGGGCCATACACAATGAGAGCTGTAGAGAGCCGTAGAAGGGCATTGGTATCTGCTCCATTGTTCGAGGAGGAACAGGAGGTGCAGTGCCAGAGCCCTGCAAAATGACCTACAGCGGGCTACTGGTGAGCATGTTTCTGATCAAACTGTCAGAAACAGACACCATGAGGCTGGCATGAGGGCCCGACATTCTCTAGTGGGACCTGTGCTCACAGCCCAGCAGTGATGGTCAGTGATGGTCTGTGGAGGCATTTAATTGGAGGGACGCCCAACCCTCCATGTGCTAGACAAAGGTAGGTACTGGGATGAAATCCTCAGATCATCATCAGACCTCATGCTGGTGCAGTGGGCCCTGGGTTCCTCTTGGTGTAGGACATTGGCCGGCCTCTTGTGGCCAGAGTGTGTAGGCAGATCCTGGATGACAAAGGCATTGATGCCATTGACTGTCCCTCACATTCCCCAGACCTGAATCCAATTGAGAATCTCTGGGACGTTATGTATCGGTGCACCCGTCGCTGCCAAGTAGTACTACAGACTGTTCAGGAGCTCATTTCATCGAAGTAATGTGGGATGAGTTGAAGAGGAGACTCAACAAGCATGGATGTCAGAATCTGAAGGATCTGGAGATTTTTTATGCAGATGTCAGGTCGTGGCTGGGAGCGTCTAGGCATCTCTATGCGCCTAATGTTCTAGATAGAGGCAGTGACCCTGCATTGCATCTACTTGGGGACCTTATTTAAAATTGCCCTTGTTTTGCTTTTGGGTGTGGATCATTGTTTGTGCCAGTTGTTTTGTGCCTCAGTTCGTGGGTTGCCTATCGTTTTGTTTTTTTGGGTGACAAATAACATTGAGGATGTTAACCTACTCTCGCTCAGTGCCTTGTGTCCTGCCTTCCTTCAACCATGACAGGAGGAATAGACTCAGATTCTTTGCCATATGTTCTCTAAACTTATTATGCATTATAGGTTAAGACTCAGAGATGTAATCTGGGCAAATGGAGGTTGTAGAATGTATTATATGTGGCCATTAATTGTGGCACACACTGTAGAAAAAATTTGTTTTATGACAAGATTACATTTTTTCCCCCATTGTTTTACTTTAAGGATAGATTTTGTTAACATTTTTTAAGTAAGATTAAAAGGATAAACAATAAAGATATTTTTAACAGCCTGTTCTACTCATATTTATCGAGCATGCCAATATTAGTGGAGGAAACTGTATTGGTAATAGTAGTTTTAGTAATAGTACCAGTAGTAATAGTTGTAGTAATAGTATTTATTATAGAATTACAGAAGTAGTAGCAGTAGTACTAAAAATATTATATCAATTGTGTTAACATTAGTAGTGGTAATAATAGTAAAAGCAACAGTAGTTTTAGTAGTATTAGTAGCATATTCATTGGTTTAGTAGTAGTATTAGCAGTAGCAATTGTATCATATGAATTAGGTATGTGACTCATGATAGAACTAGCAACAAATAAAACAAGTAAGCGTTTAATCAGACTTTGAACACAGTCAAAGTCCAATCTGTAAATCTTTACTTAAAAAAAACATAACAGAAATTAAATGCAATCATTATTTAAACCATGTCTTAGGAGTGTAAAGCAACTGTGACCAATGAAAAAGGTCAAGATTATTCCAGGTTAATGTAGTCATGAAAAAGACAGTCACAATAGTCACAATATCCTTATATTCAGCTTCATTACATTAACTTTGCACTATAAAAACACGAGACATTCAGATTATCATGATAAGAATAATGGCAATATGTTGTATTTGTTTAATTTCACATCTTAGCTAGACTGCAGTGGACTTGAAGGTTCTCATATTTCATTAGAA
>JACXGJ010004857.1:19239-42785 GCA_016801105.1 Esox niger
TGACCAAATACTTATTTTACCGAGGAATTTACCAATAAATTCATAAAAAATCCTACAATGTGATTCTCTGGATGTTTTTTTCTCATTTTGTCTCTAATAGTTGAAGTGTACCTATGATGGCTTCTCATCTTTTTAAGTGGGAGAACTTGCACAATTGGTAGCTGACTAAATAATTTTTGCCCCACTGTATTTTGTAGAATATGTATATTGTAGAATGTCTTTAAGGAATAGGGATTATATACCTAGCAGCACAATTTAACCCACTTATTCCATTGGTCACAACAAAATACACTTTACACCAAAGCGGACAAGTTTTCCCCACTAAAAGCAATCTTAGTTAACAAATTGGTCTGCACACTGTTTATTGTAATATTGTTGTTACACATTTTTTATGTATTTATGAATTACACTTTGCTATCTATAGAATGAATTATACTCATTGCACTCCAAGGCTGCCCTCCATCTTTGAAAATATTTCAGTGCCACCTTTCATGAAATAAAATCTTCCATTTTCTATTATTAAAACAATAGAAAATTGTTTTAATGGTCCATGCTAGTTGCATGGACCATCAGCCGACATAACTACATTATAAAAAGAATGTACATAACAAAACATTAACTAGTGTCAGCTTCTTTTTAGGAAAAAGGAGCAGCGAACTGAGGAGTGGTTTGTAGTTTCTTTTATTCCTTTGTAAAGGTATCAGCTGAACTATGCTCACAGTAATGAGACAATAACACATGAAGACCAGGGGAGCAGAGGGAACATATATACTGGGGGAGATGACTGTGGATGATGATCAGGTGCGCTAAACAAGACAACAGGTGAGATGAGTTGATGAGATGGGCGGTGGTGTCAGAAGGCCGGTGACATCGAGCGCCAGAGCCTGCCCCCTGCAGGGGGAGGATGGGCAGCAGAGGGCGCAGTTGTCACCACTAGGCTATCAAGATAGTCATTGCAAAAGCTCCTTACTATGTGTGAGGACTGCTGTGGGCTTCAGGAAATAATGTGAACAATGCATGGAAGGACAGTGCATTTAATCCTGTTATTTGTCTGGCTAGTCTGGCCTTGTAAAAATATTTTTTTAAACATAAATGTTAGCAGGCGGCTGTGTATAAAAAATGTAAATGGTCTGGCGAGAGTTGCGAGGCAGTAGCTTGTGTTCTATCAACGTTCCTATTCTGGCACTTTCAAAGTAAGAAAAACTAAAGGAATTATATTGTATTTAGCTGTTGTTTTATAGACAATCCCTTGCAAAAGTATTCAAACCCCTATCACATTATCTCATACTGTATTAGAACTGGTAAATGTACATTTCATTTGGTATAGTTTATAAAAAAAATAGACATCCACAAACAATTATTGTAAGGTGACATTGGTTTTATGCTGGAAAATATTTGTACAAATGTAATAAAAACTGAAATATGTTGCTTGCTTATGTATTCATTGCTTATGCTATCAAGGCTCACAGTTGACAGAGGACATTTCTCTAATGAGGACTATTTCATTACCATTGACCTCCACATGTGAACCATTAAAGTTCCTGTCACATTTTCTGATAATAATAAAATGTATGCAATATCTCTCATACTGGGAATCTGAAGGAAAATTAACAATGACAATCTTACAGAAGTTACAGACAAAGAAACACAAATGTATGAATTTGGAAATGGGTAGAAAATAATATTCAAGTGTTTGGCTATCAAAGTGAGCACAGTTGGATTCATAATCAGGAAGTGGTAACTGAATCACTCCACCCAGCCACAAACAAAAAGAAGGCAGTCTCCCCAAACTCAGCACTCAAACAAGGAAACCTTTGAGAGAAACCACAGAAATTCTTTTTTTTTTGAAGGAGCTAGAATTCAGTGGCTGGAGTTCAAGTGATGGTGCACCAACCATACCAAGAGTGATGCATAACATTGGCCTGTATGGGATGGTGCCAAGAAAGAAGACAGAATTCTAAATGTACCATTGGAACCTTGTAGGATTATATATAAGAGTTTGTAATCTGGATTATACAACCCACATTTACTGCAGCTTTGTTTCAGTAATCAACACAAAAAACTATAAGCTTGCCACATAAATCTTAATTCTTCACATTAAATTAATTAATTGTCATGCCCTCTCCCTGTCACTAGTCAGCAGTCCTTCATACCGACCTTTATACCACGCCCCTCATTCAATTAACGAGCCAATGAATGTACAAATTCCCTGCAACGATATTGATAAAACAATGTTGATAATTAGAATACAGAATTAAAGGAATGATAAAAGCCTGTTTTGTTTTTTAAATACTGAAAAACTATATTTTCTTACCATATGATGTCTGGCAGGTGAGGGTCTTTATACAACCCATTATGAAGGTAGCCAAGGGATCCATTAAAACGTATCATCTTCACTCGATTCTCTGACTTCTGGGCTCTTTGTGCTATTTCATACAGCTTGACATAAACACAACAAAATATGGTTGGAAACTAAACAATGAAGTAAAAGGAACCCCGAATAGATGTCGCTAGATACAATGGAATGATGACCATGGAAAAGTTACTGTTAGTTACCGTACCTGCTGAGCCATGTGAATGGGCACTAGGTGGTCATCCTCGGCGTGAAGGATAAGAAGGGGACTCCTCATCCTCTTCAAACTATGGGAACATGGTGAAACATAATCTTCACGGACAGACAAACTCATGCTCTATGTACAGTTCTGAAACAAATCTGGCAGCAATGGTTGTATCAATTATTTTAATATTTCTATGCTGCCTCAAACAAACATAACTAAAAGATAACATGCATGAACCAAAATCAATTAGTAAAAATTATTTAAAATGTGAGTTTAAATTGGAAAAACACTTACTTCTCATCATTAGGAAAAAACAAATCATTTTCTGCCATCGGGTCCAGGAAAAAGTATTCAAAACCAGGGAAGTTCAAATAATACTGAAGGAGAAAACAAAATGGAAATATTTGCTGCTTAACAAATAAGTGTATATATAGGGTATGTGAAGAGAGTGTGTACGTCTTACCCAGGCAAATGGATGATTCGCACCCTCCTGTCGAATGTTGGTGAATGACCCTTCAATGATCACACCATCAACTATGATCCCTAAAAAAAGAAGAACATTATGTAAGGATTGTTATAGAAATCTATTGAGCTGATGTATTGATACATTCTACAAAATTTTAGGGGAGTAGAGAATTACTAGTTTTGTATTGGGCTGATTAGAATGGCACCGAGTCAGTCTCTAGACAAATGGGAAGAATGCAAGATATGTTAATGGTGTTGTAATTAGGAGAAGGCCAAGGCATGGATGGACAATTGAAGTCAAGAGGTATGTGTAAAATGCAGGTGGGTAACCTGCATTTTGGTAAAATCTAGGGTGGAGAGTGAAACTGATAGGAGAAATAAGCATAACTAGTTTAGACTGGATAAACAAGCATTGAGAAAATGTCGATAATTTTTGTGTCTCTTAAACTAATTCGGACTGACTTTCACTGATCTTGTGTTAGTATCCTTCTGTCTCTATTTGCAAATATAATTAACTGTATTGTGTTAAAGAGTATTTTGATCTCTGTCTTGCCTTCCTTTGAAAGAGTTCTAATTGGTGAAATTCTACAGTACCACAGAATCTAATGATATCTATGCAGTTCATATGAACTGAGTCACACAATGAAAGCTACACGAAGTAAATGTTATTCTGCTTGTCCTCTGTACTGTAGATGGTACAAAAGATTGAAGTTGCTTGGGTTATGTAAACTCTACAGTACCTTGTTCCATTAGTTTGACTGCAGTGTTAGTGGCCACTCTGTTCAAAGATGACAGGTGAAATTATGATTACTGCTCATGACTCCTATTTCTAAGTCAATGTTAAAATGTATTTCTATATTCCACATTTGGTTAGCCGTAGCAACAGTAGCAGTTCTGACAGAAGAAGCAGTATAAACAAAAACTAACAGTTGTAATACTACTAGAAATAGTAGGAGTAGTGGTATAGTAAAAGAAGCTATATTAGTGAATAACGTATTCTCTATTAACTTAAAATTTCAGATATCTATTCGGTCTGTCTTACACATGAGTGAACAAAGAAACAACAAATAAAATAATTAACTGAGATAACTTCACACACAGTCAAAGTCCAAATCCCTTAAACATACAATGCTCACTGTTTAAAACATAAAAAGTGCAGTTAAATATAAATCAGCACTAATACCATCTCTCTTAAAGGTAAGATGCAAAGATGACAAGGTCAAGGTGTAACAATATCAAAATGTCATAAAAATACCTTATGCTTCATTACATTTAACTTGCCCTACAACACATCAAGTGAGACATTCATTGATAGATGACTGGCTTTTCAAGATTTGAATTGTAGTCTTATCTGGTAATTGTCTGATTTGATAGTTCAGCTAGACTGTCGTACATAAATGCTAAGAGCTTTTAATCATGTTTCTGTGAGTTTCACACCTTAGAATTCTAAGCCACTGTACACAGACATGAGTTAACAGACTGAATTATCTAGCTTGAGTCACGTGTGGTCACTCACCCAGTGCCAAGGGAGTGTCCCCAGAATATCACCTGACTGTTTCCACTGCGAGCTTTAACCCAGTGGTACAGGTAGAGGGCGTCAGTGGTTAGTCCAACTTCAGTGGGCTCCCCACTGGAGTCCCCAAAGCCTGTAAGAGGTTTCATATCAGTCTCTGTATAGTATATAAACGCAATAAGAAAATGTATAAGCCTACAGTGAATTCCAAACGTTTTTTGTCTCTGTATAACACCACTTTGGGTTTTACATAATACAATGACAATGTGCCGACGGCAGACAGCGTGTATGGCGTTGTGTGGGTGAGCACTTTGCTGGTGTCAACGTTGTGGATCGAGTGCCCCTCGGTGGCGGTGGGGTTATGGTATGGGCAGGTGTGTGTTATGGACAACAAACACAGTTGCATTTTATTGATGGCATTTTGAATGCACAGAGATACTGTGACAAAATCCTGAGGCCCATTGTCATCCACGACCATCACCACATGTTGCAGCATGACAATGCATGGACCCATGTTGCAAGGATCTGTACACAATTCATGGAAGCTGAAAACATCCCAGTTCTTGCATGGCCAGCATACTCACCGGACATGTCACCCATTGAGCATGTTTGGGATGCTCTGGATTGGCATATATGTCAGCGTGTTCCAGGTCCTGCCAATATCCAGCAACTTCACACAGCCATTGAAGAGTGGACCAACATTCCACAGGCCACAATCAACAACCTGATCAACTCTATGCGAAGGAGGTGTGTTGCACTGTGTGAGGCAAATGGTGGTCACACCAGATACTGACTGTTTTTCAGATCTCCCAGGACCCCACACAGTGAAACGGCACATTTTCGAGTGGCCTGTTATTGTGGCCAGCCTAAGGCACACCTGTGCAATACTCATGCTGTCTGATCAGCATCTAGATATGCTACACCTGTGAGATGGCTGGATTATCTCAGCAAAGGAAAGGTGTTCACTAACACAGATTTAGACAGATTTTTAACAACATTTGAGAGAAATAGGCCTTTTGTGTATATAAAGTCTTAGATCATTCAGTTCTGCTCATGATAAATGGGGGCAGGAACAAATGGGTTGCGTTTATAATTATGTTCAGTGTAATATATATATATGCAAATGGGAATTAATAGTTGTGCAGTGAGGCAAATGCAAGTACAAATGGCAATTCTGTGCAATCAAGCAATTTGGAGGTGTAAAGTACTCTGTACAACTGAAATGCAGGGATAGCAGCGATGACGTTCCAAGGTAGACATATGCATGTAACATCCGAAAAAAGAAAAACATGTACTATGGCAATTCTAAATGTGCAGTGCAGGCAAATTCAAGGTGCAAGGTGGCATGTGCAACTGAAATGTAGGGATAGCGACAATGAGGTTCCCGAAGTAGACAAGCAGTACAAGGTAGTAGTGCAACAAGGTCCCTGAGAGGCAGTACTAAACTGTGGGCAGGTGGGTATGGTTAATGATGGGTGGGTCACAGGGTTCAGCAGGGGTACAGTAGATGGGAAAAAGCTGTTCCTGAGCCTGCTGGTGCTAGGACCAAGAGACCGGTACCACTTGCCTAATGGTAGGAGGGCCCCAATGTATGTCTACTTTGAATTTGATGCCAGCAACACCTTTCAAAAAAGCTGGTACGGGGGCAACAAAATAATTTAGGCAAACGTTTCTCAACGTAAAATTGCAAAGAGTTTAGAGATCTCATCATCTAGGTAACATAATATCATTAATATATTAAGAGAATGCAGAGAAATCTCTGTACGCAAAGGATAAGAGCGTAAACCTGTATTGAATGGCCGTGATCTTTGGGCCCTCAGACAGAACTGCATTAAAAACAGACACAATTCTGTAGTGGAACTTCTGTAGCTTGGGCTCAAGAACACTTCCGAAAACTATTGTCTGTGAATACAGTTGGTCGCTGCATCCACAAATGGAAGTTAAAGCAAAGAAGAAACCATATATAAACAAGATCCAGAAACGCTGACGCCTTCTCTGGGCCCAAGTTCATTTAAGACTGACTGAGTTGAAATGGAAAAATGTTTTGTGAATCATGGACACCGAATACTCTGGGCTAAAGAGGAGATTGACCACCTGACTTGTTATCAGCAAACAGTTCAAAAACCGGCATGGCATGGGTGACTTGCAAATCTGTCTTCTTTAAGGGAAGGCCTTGCTTATTTCAGTAAGACAAGACCAAACCACATTCTGCATTTATCAAAACATCATGGCTCCATAGTAAAATAGTCTGGGTGCCTAACTGGCCTGCCTGCAGTCCAGACCTGTCACCAATAGAAAATCTTCAGGCATTATGAAATGAAAATTACGACAAAAGATATCCCGAACTTTTGAGCAGCTGAAATCTTACATCAAGCAAAAATGGGAATATATTTCACTTTCAAAACTACAGCAATTGGTCTCCCCAGTTCCCAAATGCTTACAGAGTATTGTTAAAAGGAGGAGTCAACACAGTGGTAAATGTGCTCTGTGACCACAATAGATGACCACTGTGGATGTTAGAGGAATTCTTCCAATTGTTAAGAAAAAAAAACTGTCCAACAGATCTGTAGCAATCTCTGGGAGGCAGGCATAGATCATGTAGTAAAATACTACATTATGCAGTAGTGTATGCCATCTAAATCTAGAGCATGGGTATTCAATTTACTCTACGAGATCTGGAGCCTATAGGTTCAGTTCTACTTCATCATTAATTGCACCCACCTGGTTTACCACATCTACGTCCCAGATCAGAGGGATTTAATGTAAGAATGAAATGGAAGTAGCTTCAAAGTCCACAGTTAAATACCGCTGACTTAGAGGGTACACCACAAAATGCAAACCTCTAGGAAGTCTCCAGAACAGAACAGCCAGGATACAGTTATATTAACTTTATCGAATAATAATTTAATCATAAAGAGCCTGTAGAGTACTAGAACAAAGTGCTATGTTAAGAGACAACATTTTACAGATTAATGAAAATAAGAAAGCATGAACTGAAAAAACACTGCCCAAGTTCCAAATACTGCCTCAGTATTTGTGCAACATGATGGAGATGGTGCTATTGTGTTGGCATGTATGGCAGCAACTGGAACAGGCTAACATTCTTTCATGGATGATGTGACTGCTTATGGCAACAGCAGGCTGAATTCTGATGTGTACACATCTTGTGAAACATCTTGTTTGCTCAGCTACTGCCGAACACATCGAAAGTTATTGGGTAGCCCTTCATCGTGCAGCAGGACTGTGATGCCAAACACACTGCCATTGCTAGTGAAAAGATTTTCATGGCCAAAAAGTCCACAAGCATGGTTTCCACATGCAGAAGAAAAAAATGGAAGACAAAATGGCAAGAAAGAAATAGGGACTCAAGATGGCTGCAATACAGGTATCGCAGAAAATCAGCAGGGAAGGTACAGAGTGTCTGGGGATATATACGGGTCACAGACATCAGGCATTCGTTACATGCAAAGCATATGCAATCAAGTATTAAACATTGCTACATTGTTGTTAATAATGGTCATCTCCAAATACTTTTAGTACTCTAACAGAAAGTGCAGTAAATACTATTGGATCTCCACTGTATATTCAGAACATGATGTAAATTGTAAGTAACTCATTCGATATGGATGAATATACTCATGAATTAAAGCTGACGGTCCGCACTTTAATCCCATAGCAACTATATAATTTCCTAGTTACCTCAGTGAATACAATGTGGAAAAACAAATATGCCACCGACTCTTAATTTTGGAGCTTTATCAGGTAATACATGAGGTAAAATGTAGTTGTATTATGATACTTAAAATGACCACAAGGGGGCAGTCAAAAGTAATACTATATCTTCAGTTTTTGGAATTTGGAGATGGGCTGTCTCAACACCACCTAATTGAAGCAAATATTAGGTTACCAAGACTGGACTGTATTCAAACTAAATAAATTAAGCAAATATGTTTCAACTGTCAGACAGATTTAAAGTTCAACTAACCTCTGTAGTCAAAAGACAAAGCATGGTATCCCAGTGCACTGAGGACCTTTGAAAACAAAAGCCAAAAATGGATGCAATTTAGCAGACTCTGCAATTCTTTGGGAATCAAACCTGTAGCCCTGGCATTGTACGTGTTGTGCTAAACTAATAGGGCTATCCAGAAATAATGTATCAAAGCAATTTCTTCAAATTTTTCACTAACCTTCACTACTCCCACACGATGACTTGCTGCCCTGATTGAACAAATTTGATATTTAAGACTTAAAGCATCTTTTCACATTATTACCATACAACCATGCATTACTCTTGCTACCTTGTGTTTGTATTTCCATGGAGATAAATGAAGATTGGACTTCCATCTCCCAAAGACTTTTGGTACCATTCCAAGTCCTTTCCTTGTGCCTCTTTCCACTGACTTTCGGGGACTGTATGCCTTGAACATATTGTACAGACAAAACATAGAAGTAACAACTTAGGAAGTGACAACACTTGGAGGGAGAGCATGCTGATATAATTTATACAGTTCAATATTTTATTAAAAAATATCCATAGTTCTAAGGTAGATAAGATACATAACCAGAAAATGAACAGTGGGGCAAAAAAGTATTTAGTCAGCCACCAATTGTGCAAATTCTCCCACTTAAAAAGATGAGAGAGGCCTGTCATTTTCATCATAGGTACACTTCAACTATCAGAGACAAAATGAGAAATAAAATCCAGAAAATCACATTGTAGGATTTCTAATGAATTTATTGATAAATTCCTCGATAAAATAAGTATTTGGTCACCTACAACCAAGCAAGATTTCTGGCTCTCACAGCCCTGTAACTTCTTCTTTAAGAGGCTCCTCTGTCCTCCACTTATTACCTGTATTAATGGCACCGGTTTGAACTTGTTATCAGTATAAAAGACAACCTCAAACAGTCGTACTCCAAACTCCACTATGGCCAAGACCAAAGAGCTGTCAAAGGACACCAGAAACAAAATTGTAGACCTGCACCAGGCTGGGAAGACTGAATCTGCAATAGGTAAGCAGCTTGGTGTGAATAAATCAACTGTGGGAGCAATTATAAGAAAATGGAAGACATGCAAGACCACTGATAATCTCCCTCGATCCGGGGTTCCATGCAAGATCTCACCCCGTGGGGTCAAAATGATCACAAGAACGGTGAGCAAAAATCCCAGAACCACACAGGGGGACCTAGTTAATGACCTGCAGATAGCTGGGACCAAAGTAACAAAGGCTACCATCAGTAACACACTACGCCGCCAGGGACTCAAATCCTGCAGTGCCAGACGTGTCCCCCTGGTTAAGCCAGTACATGTCCAGGCCCGTCTGAGGTTTGCTAGAGAGCATTTGGATGATCCAGAAGAGGATTGAGAAAATGTCATATGGTCAGATTAAACCAAAACAGAACTTTTTGGTAAAAACTCAACTCGTCGTGTTTGGAGGAGAAAGAATGCTGAGTTACATCCAAAGAACACCTGTGAAGCATGGGGGTGGAAACATCATGCTTTCGGGCTGTTTTTCTGCAAAGGGACCAGGATGACTGATCCGTGTAAAGGAAACAATGAATGGGGGCATGTATTGTGAGATTTTGAGTGATGAAACCTCCTTCCATCAGCAAGGGCATTGAAGATGAAACGTGGCTGGGTCTTTCAGCATGACAATGGTCCCAAACACACCGCCCGGGCAACGAAGGAGTGGCTTCGTAAGAAGTATTTCAAGGTCCTGGAGTGGCCTAGCCAGTCACCAGATCTCAACCCCATAGAAAATCTTTCGAGGGAGTTGAAAGTCTGTGTTGCCCAGCGACAGCCCCAAAACATCACTGCTCTAGAGGAGATCTGCATGGAGGAATGGGCCAAAATACCAGCAACAGTGTGTGAAAACCTTGTGTAGACTTACAGAAAACGTTTGACCGGTCATTGCCAACAAAGGGTATATAACAAAATATTGAGATGAACTTTGTTATTGACCAAATACTAATTTTCCACCATAATTTACCAATAAATTCATTAAACATCCTACAGTGGGATTTTCTGGATTTTTTTTCCTAATTTTGTCTCTCATAGTTGACCTGTGAAAATTACAGGCCTCTCATCTTTTTAAGTGGGAGAACTTGCACAATTGGTGGCTGACTAAATCATTTTTTGTCCCACTGTAGCTTAGAAAATGGGTGTTTGCTAGCTTACTCACCACACACCCAATGAGATGCCTTGCTCTGATGTGAGGTACATGTTCACTGTGTGGTTAAGAGACAGTTCAGCAGGCTGGCTATGGTCGATGAATAATGGGACCCTGACTAAAAACATAGAAACAAATATATCCTATTAACTAAGATTTGTTTTGTCTTAGTTTGTCCATTCTTTAGGATCTAAATAATGATTTAACTCACCTCTGTGAGAATACACAATCTTTTTTATGATGTCAGGTTGCATAATGAAAGGCACTGAAACATAAATGAAACACACAGCCAAAATTCCTCTTTTGAGCCACCACAACAAATGGGAGCTAGTTCTGTGAGAGAGACACAAAGAGAGTGAGTAGGAATCATGCCTTCCCATAATCTAATATAAATGTATAACTTGAAATGCAATATTATTGACTTTCTATATGCTTTTTAATCAATGACTAATTCAGTGATGGTCACAAAAACATTAAAGTAGATACAAATTATTCTAAAACAGTGTAGACTACTTTTAAACCATTGTTTTGAATCAAAGATCAACTTCTGATGAATATTGCATTTAAACCTGTAAAAATCTATTCCTAATTCAGTGATTGTCACAGAAACATCAAACTGTATAGTGGGCATAAAAGTCACACCCTTTAAACATTTTCAGCTTTTTGTTGCCAATTACAGCATAAAATAACAACACTTAAAATCAGACTTCTCATGGCTTAATTCACACACAGTAACCCACAATAATTATAAAAAGTATACATTCATGATCGGGGAGGGTGGGGAACAATGCGCAACCTTTACTTTTTTTCCTACAATAGATATGCCATGACTATACAAATGGTATATTCTTGATCAGGGGAGGATGGAAAACCAATAGCGAGAATACAAAGCTTGCTATTGGCTTTTAATTAACGATATATGATTAGGCGCCCTAGAAGGCCTTGAGGCCTCATACAAATGTCCCACTAAATCAAATAATTTGTCATTGATTGATTCTACGGTCATTCAAAATGTTGCACTAATTGAAGTCAATGTCAGTGACGTTGGCTTGTGCCTTCTATTCAAAACCCGAGGGCCTAGCAAATGAATGTTGAGCACAACTAGATCATTTCTTCCAAGACACTACAAAAGAACATTTGGTTCTGAGTGGATTAACATTTTTAAAAACATTATTGTGACATAATTGCGTTTGTCCAGCCTAAATATACAAGATTTTAAACTTGGAAATACGTTTTTATGTCCGTTTTTGGAAAAAGTGATTGTGATATAAATCTTTTTTCAATGTTAGAAAATGTGTAAAAAATCTAGTTGTGATTTTTTTAAATCAAAACAAAAGTTGTCTGGCCTAGCACAGAATATTTTGAACTTGAAATACATTTTCTATGATAAGGTTTGAAAAAGGTATTGGACATCATTGCATTTTTAAAGTCTGCGGTATTTTTGAAGACAACCTGTTATTCTTTGATAAAATTGAAGGTTGTAAAGTTGTCCAGCCTAATGAAGAATATTTTGAAAGGTCTGTCATAGTTACCAGTGAAGAATGCAAGTCGTTTATAACGTTTAAATACGTTTACAGCGAATGTTTGCTGAATCTCTGAAAACCAACTTTACCTCGGTCTAGTGGACTTAGTCACCGCGTTGATGCCGTAACGGAGTAAGCCTTTATGCCCGTGAAGTCGCACTGCTGTCTGGATCTCTCTTGAAATGATGGTAATTACCCACTAACTGTAACTAATATAATGGTTATTATTATAAATCAAATAACAGGCTTACAATAATGAGCTAAAGTGCAATATAAAGCGTCCTGCATATTAGAATATGTGTATTGGCTGGTGCCGTATTTGTGTGACAGAATTCATATAATTCTAAAGTTTTGGAAAAGTAAAAACAACCATAATATGAATATGAACCGACCTCGAACTTTTAGGCACGATTACAACCAACTCTAATTAGAATACGTTTGACATTTTAAATAGATAGCTAATCTAGGCTGTTTTAATATTTCCACTTTTATTGGGTCAGTATGTCTCTGTCTCTATGTTACCTTTGCGTGAATATTGTTGAGCAGGAGATATACTCGAAATATACTTTTTCATCAGTATTTTGAATGGGGAGTGTCATATTTATAACGATCAGGACATATACGTTGTCTTGAAGCGTATGTTATGCCAGAAATAGGCATATTTACTCGACTTGTCTAAAGAACATAATTGTACGCAATGTGATGGGTATCCGCCTACTCACTTTAGCTGTACCCTCGCCACCACAGCTTTAACTTCGATCGTCTGCTCCTTGGAGTGACGGTTACCAGTCCTCTTTCTCATCCTGAGATGTCTCAACTATTTACTTGCCACCAAGTCTTCCTCTTTAACTTCTGAGACTATGATCGGAACTACATAGAAATCTACACGACTACTCTTGTTTTTTATACTTAAAAAATGTGGAAGTACAGAAACCATTGATTAGGTAATTAGGGAGGAGTTTAGCTATGACAGAGTAACGTCAGAGTGTAGCTAACCGTTCTTCTACATTTGTTTATACAAGTATTCAACTGGCAGCACAAACGATCACCAGTGTTGCCAACTCTCGCGAGACAAACAAGCCCAATGTGCTAATCTAGTCTAGTCAGTAAAGGAGCCTGCAACATATTGAACTGAAACCACGCAGACGTTGAAAAGCAAAAACATTAATCTAATATGGAATCCCTAGAATGATAAAATATCAGTAAAAGGTAATTTGATGAGTAAATTATTTTAATGGATAGTTAAATATAAAAACGTGTTTAATCATTTCAGTTACATCCAATAAGCCAATAGAATTAATAATACAATTGTACGTTTATCATTCACTAACCCTTTATATTTTTCAACACCTCACTTATACTATTTTCTCAGGCCTAGAACAGTTGAATAATTGATCTACTTCATATTTTTCTCATGTCATATTATAACTAGATGGGTATGTCTAAAACCATGTAGGGGATGTATAACCATCAGTGCTGAATACAGACTAGCGCATTTGATTTTTATTATTGGTCCTATTCCAGACTCCAGCTGTTGTACAATGTACATTTGCCAGAGGTGTCTTAAAGTCACTTCATAAACTTAGCTACATGTGTTCCACTTTTGACATACAGCATTCAAAATACTGTTTTATAAATAAAAACGATTAGATATTTCGCTTAACAGCTGTATTCGACAATGCTAGCAAAATTGGGGGCATTGTTGGGTAGCAAGCCAACCGAACCAATAAGGTATATCTGCAGATTGCAAGTTGGGGGCATTACTTAAAATGAGGGCCCTGAATATTAAGTTACGCCCACTGAAGATTTAGTTACGCCCACTGAATATTTAGTTACAGTCAAAGATGTTGGCCATTTGTCAGTTAATACAACGTGGTCTCAGGAAACCACGTAGACATTTATACGAAAAACCCGATTTCGTATATGTGACGTTACTTACGAACGCTATTTAAATGTATAAAATGTTATGACCGCAACTAAAACGTAAAATAACATACGAACACCAGACAAACGTATGATCTTTAAAAAAGTTATAAAAACGTAGTAATAAATACAAATGTTTACAAAATGTTCGGCATGTGTTTCGAACCAGCAACAGTCAATTAATAGGGTAGTCACCTTACACACTGTGCCACACTGGATATGTATATCGAGGATTACCAACAGCAAGACCAAGGTCGCTAGAATATGTCATGAATGCATTGCTACGTTAAAGTTAGGTTAACTTTAGGATGCATTCATTAATTCGTTAAAAGGTTAGGGTTAAGTTTAGATATCACAGCACTGGGGATAAGGTTGCGGTTAAGGTTTGGGCAACGTTTAGGAAACAAAAAAGGTGATGTTAAGGTTTGCTTAGGGTTAGGTCTCGCAGCTCTGGTGTTCAGGTTAGGGTTAAGGTTAGGTATCACAGCACTGGGGTTAAGGTACATTTTTTGTAAGGTTTGGTTAGAATTACAAAGAAAATCGCTTCAAACGTATTCATTTGAGACCACCACTCGCATTCATGAGCCACAGGTTCCTATCTGGTGCATTGGGTAGTGCACACATCTGTGAAGTTGAAAGTCTCTGGTTTGAAACACTGCTTTATTTTTTTTCACGATTCAGACTCTTAACGTTATTTTACTTAACGTAATATATCTTACGAAATTGCCTCGCTAAAATCCACCAAGAATTGTCTACGTAATCGTCCTAAGATTGATATGGAGGTTTATATAGAGGTTCCTGAATGTGAAGTTACACCAACTGATGTTCGCAATTGTTCAGTTTGGGGACATCCGGTTTTGACACAGGCACAATGCTAGGTGTCATGTATGGGTACGGTGTCATTACGTTGAGTGTACTAATGGTGGTAGAAAACTTAAGTAAATTTCAAACTTTATCTCAGAGTCCGTGTGATTGAATTTGATATCTTTTGTCAAGATATAACACTAAGTTTAAACATAGATATAGAAACAAAAGTGTATTTGCTTTATATCAATTATGTAAAAGTACTTTTTTCCAAGACCATTAGCATAGACTGAACTGTTTCAGGATTAAAATGGTTTGCGAACATACAACTGAATTACATTAATTTGAAGACTGAACTGCCTCTACAAATAGCTTTTAATGTTTTGGTTATGGTCAAGAATTAGACCCTGGTGGTTTAGAAATCTATTGAGTGCAGTTCTAATACACACACATGCAAACATACACATGCACACTCATACTCACTATGCCTGCCATGGTCAGTTCTAATACACACATGCAAACATACACATGCACACTCATACTCACTATGCCTGCCATGGTCAGTTCTAATACACACATGCAAACATACACATGCACACTCATACTCACTATGCCTGCCATGGTCAGTTATAATACAGACACATGCAAACATACACATGCACACTCATACTCACTATGCCTGCCATGGTCAGTTCTAATACAGACACATGCAAACATACACATGCACACTCATACTCACTATGCCTGCCATGGTCAGTTCTAATACACACACATGCAAACATACACATGCACACTCATACTCACTATGCCTGCCATGGTCAGTTCTAATACACACACATGCAAACATACACATGCACACTCATACTCACTATGCCTGCCATGGTCAGTTTTTGTTTGAGTAGTCATTGCTTGGTTACATATGATAGAGGGCCAACATTAGGAGGTTTATATTTCAGAATGCTGCTTATTGCATTTACAATATAGTTGATCTGAGCTCTAAATGTTAAAAGTGAAAAAGGACACCCTTTTTGCATAAGTTTGTACAGGATTACCGTTTATGCATTTTCCAGAGATTCAACATATTACACAAATGTGAACATGCTGTGTAAGGTACATTGTGTGGTAGACCTGTGAATACTTCAGTGTCAGCTAAACTGTTCTGAAGGTCCTTTGCCGAGACCTGTGGATCCTTTGACCAGACCTGTTCAAATCATTGTGATAATTTCTCCTTCCTTTGACTTGCACTGTTCAATTTAACAGCAATGTTCTAGAAAGTTTAAATTGGTAACTGAAAGTACTGAATTTTCTATAGCCTGCTGCAGAAAGGTGACAAGTTTCATTTTGCACCATGTAGAGGTTAGGTCAACATCTGTTTACAGAAATATTAATTTATCCAGGGTTGCCTGGAACAAGAACATTTTATAATTCTCGAGTAATGATGTGATTATGGAGTTAAAACATTTTTGGGAATCTATATAAACTGTTTCATGTCTTGGGATTGCTTATCTGAAATCTAATTTAGCCCTTATCCTAAAAGTTAATTCAATAGCACAAATACTAGTAGAACATATCTAAAAGGGCATAACAGACATAATTGAATAATTGAAAGTCAATTAACGTAGTCCAAAAGTTTTAGGTTAATGGCATAACCGAAAAGAAATACACAGGTAAATGATTTGCCAGTTAGACAATAAAATATTGAATCACTCCATCAACTATTCAAAATATTACATTCCAACACTGACAAAACAAAATTGTTTCTCTATGTTGGTTGTCTCTTTGTCTCATCAAACAACATTGGATTTTCTGGATATTGTATTTTTTGTTGTGTGGAAACCAGCATTAGCTGATGGTTTAAAGACAGCTAATAGGTATCCTCATCAACAAAAATAACTAACAGAGATGCTCAAAATAAACACTAAGTCCTCTTTTTTCCATTACATCCATGAATGTTTCAGTGCCTTCAAAATCCTTAAACAAAAACATAAATCGGGAGAGAGCTTCTTGTTCTTTCTCTAGAGTGGAGGCCTCTGTGTATCTGCACAGCACCCTCTATTTCCTCATTATTCAGGAGTAAAGACTTGTACCCGGTCTCAGAGGCCCATGTTGGCATTTACCCAGGCAGCAACATTGTCAACAATGCATCTTGGCAACTGAAATGAAAGATCACAACAATCATATTGGAGATGGCCATGACAAAAAAATCTCTAAATAATAACAACATAGTATGTATGAAGCTACAAAATAAATGGATCTTGCCTGCTTGCATATTGTGACAGGTGGATCAGTGTCATCATGCAACTTTGGCTAGTTATAACGTACCCTAATTGACCAGAGTGTGAGTTGGAATGTAACTTTTATGAGTGGAGAGGAGCACCCTAGAGGGCTTATCTCCTAGTGGTTTATCCCGCCACGTCAGGGGCCATCACTGAAAATGAATTATGCACATAGCTCAGCCAATCAGGGCAAGCCTGCCCCTTTAAGTACTTAGCTACCCTACACTCACCCTCCCGATCATTTGTTCAGCCAATACGGGGGAAGGCAGGGCATTCAATCTAGAGGGCTCTGCACGACTCATATAACCAGAGTTACATTCACTGTTATTAACATTATATATCGTGGAGCTCATAGAGGGCTTAGCTCCTAGTGGTTTATTGGGGATTGAGCAAACCAGAAGAATACGACATGGCAAGCAAGGTAGAGCCTCACAAGAGAGGTGGTCCCATAGCCCTAGAACACACAACACTCACCTCAAAAAGAACTACCACCAGCAGGAAGGGAAGCATGAAATATAGTAAATTAAAATAATGAAACCTGCGTAAAACACAGTAGACATCCCCCACAACTCAGAGACGACATGAATGCTCACGTGACTGTGACTTTTTTATTATTAATTTTACTGCATGACATAAGTATTTGATACAAAAGAAAAGCAGAACTTAATATTTGGTACAGAAACCTTTGTTTGCAATTACAGAGATCATATGTTTGCTGTGATTCTTGACCAGGTTTGCACACACTGCAGCAGGGATTTTGGCCCACTTCTCCATACAGACCTCCTCCAGATCCTTCAGGTTTCGGGGCTGTCGCTGGGCAATAGACTTTTAGCTCCCTCCAAAGATTTTTTATTGGGTTCAGGTCTAGTTACTGGCAAGGCCACTCCAGGACCTTGAAATGCTTCTTAGGGAGCCACTCCTTAGTTGCCCTGGCTGTGTGTTTCGGGTCGTTGTCATGCTGGAAGACCCAGCCACGACCCATCTTCCATGCTCTTACTGAGGGGAGGAGGTTGTTGGCCAAGATCTCGCGATACATGGCCCAATCCATCCTCCCCTCAATTTGCAGTAAAGCATCCCCAAAGAATGATGTTTCCACCTCCATGCTTCACGGTTGGGATGGTGTTTTTGGAGTTGTACTCATCCTTCTTCTTCCTCCAAACACGGCGACTGGAGTTTAGACAAAAAACACTATTTTTGTCTCATCAGACCACATGACCTCCCATTCCTCCTCTGGATCATCCAGATGGTCATTGGCAAATTTCAGACGGGCCTGGACATGTGCTAGATAAAGAGAACAACAGAGACAACTGTGTTTATATTATCTCTCTGTAGGTTGCACTCGTTTAAAACAGATTAGAGAGATTAACGGCGGGCCCGATAATCTCCTGATAGCATTTAATGATGACCATTAACAAATACCTGATCTCCCTCTCCTACATTCCTTTCAAGGGGACTCATTCATTTCCTGGGGTACTTTAACATAGTAACTCATTTATAGAATTAAATATACATCAGTTCAAGAATATCTATAACACGGACAACCGGAATATTGAATGTCAAGGCTGCGTGGCACCTCAACTCATGCCAGGCCAGATGGATCCTGATCTTTGAGTACTTCTAGTACATCCTGACATACCGACCAGGTATGGAGAACATCAGGGCAGACACACTCTCCCGACTACACGACCAGGGGGCAGAACTGCCTAGGGACACGCCCATCCTGCCCCCCTTCTGGATTGTGGGTCCAGTCTGTTGAACATTAACACAGACAGACCTAAGTGCCCCACAGAGTGAGGGGCCGTTTTTTTGACATGGGCATAAGCTACACCATTGACTGGACATCCAAACATCACTCGGACCCTGGAGGCGCTCCGCCAGAAATACTGATGGCTTGGCATGGGAAGGACTGTGCGGCACTACGCCCTCTCCTGCACAGTGTATGCACCATCAGAGGCGCCGCGAACGGCTCTTGCGGGCAAGCTCCACCCCTTACCAGTACCTCAGGGACCCTGGTCCCACCTCTCCGTGACGGACCTACCACGGTCAAAGGAGAATTTACTGCCACAACAGACCAGGTGAATGGGCTTGTTTTCTCAACTGGGTGGAGTATGCTCATATCACCCTTTGCTCTTTCTCCACAGGTCTCACCCCCTTCCAGGTGGTTCTAGGTATCCAGCCTCTGTTGTGCCTCTGGGTAGGGGCTACAGCGACATCCAGCCTGGTGAGAAAAGTCCGCTGCACATGTCCACCTACAGGAGGCAGTGCGGCAGCAGAAAGCACAGGGGGATCGAAGGCAGAGCGACTCCTGAGTTCCGTCTGGGTGACTAGGCGTGGTTGTCCATGAGGAGACCTCCCGCTCCGTCTGCCCTGTTGTAAGCTGGGTCCCTGGGTTGTGGGGCAGTTCAAGGTCCTCCACAAGGTAAACAATGTCACATATGAACTCCAGTTGACTCCGCCATTGCAGTTTTTACTTTTTGGTGTCAGTTAAATCTCTTTTTTTGGCCCATTTTTCTTGAGGTCTTGAAGCTGCCTAATAATTATGCACACCTTGAAATGAGGTGTTATTCAATGTTGCCACACCCTCCCTCATTACACCAATAAATGTTACATGAAAATGATTCAGTCCAATGAGCATTTAAGTCATTGTTGCAAGCGCATGATCAGGCGGAGGAACAGAGAAGGTCTTGGTTTTACCAGGCCCCAGCACCGTTCTATAGCTCATTAGTAGGTGTGAACCTTAACAAGTTAGGTCTTACAGCCACTTGAAAATGTCCAGAAAAATACAGAATTCACCGTAGCAATGTTTTAAATGTCCAAAAATACACAGAGAAAGGCAAGGGGTTAAACAAAGGGAGTTGGGCCAGGTCGCGCAGGCCGGATAATAGCTAAACACAATAAGGTCGCATTCCCCACTTCCCCAATTTAATATTCATAACAACATGTTACTCCTGACACCCATTCAAAACCTCAAAAAGCCTGATTATAACAGGCAGACTACGAGTAGACATGAGCAATCTAACATGCTGTATACAAAGCAGCTCCTGACAAGATACTGATATTGCCTTTTTTGCTCCATTAGTTAGGTTATGGTTTTGCTGTGATTTTTTTTAACCATTTATGCAATCAAAACAAGCACTTAGGGTTGTCCTAATAAGTGTGGTGTTCAACTGAAATATTGTTATCATCTATTGACCGGTTGCCACTGTTAGTCGGGGTCAATGCTGGAAGACAAGGCAAGCTGCCTAACTGATGAGTAACAAGCATTTGTCAATTGGAATAACAAGTTATGGCAATGTAATGCTTTGTTTTCCTATTAACTATTAACATTCCATTCACTTCAGCTCAGAAGATTTGTTACATGCAAGTCAGTTACAGCAGGAAAGTAGACTATAGCTGGAAATTAATGCATAAGAGCTTAGTATAAAGCAAAACCTCTAACCAATGGATTTGCGATTGTGGAAACTTTGCAAGGCAAAACATCCTGTGGATGTTATATGTTCTTACTGCTTGAAATGAGAAACTTGGAAATGAGGCAGTGGAGACACTGAAGATAGAAGGATATGAAGTTGCTCATGTTTTAGTTCAATGTCCATCATAATGATTTTCCATTGATGTTGTAAGGGACGGCAGGGGCAGTAAACCAAAGGTTGCTGGTTTTAGCCAAGCTGATAAGGCAAGAAGAAAGCCAGAAAGTTAACACTATTTGCTCACAGGTCGTTGCTGTAAATGATAATCTATTCTTAGCATATTCACTTGATTCTTTGGCTTCTGGTTTCTCTGTGCTATTTCATACAGCTTGACAGGAACACAACTAAATATTAAGTCTGGAAACTTATGTAAAGTCAAAGGAACCCTAAATAGATATTGAGTCATATCAGAAATATTGCTTGATTCAAAAGAATGATGACAATGGAAAAACTACTTTTAGATACCATACCTGCTGAGGCAAATGGATGATTAACACCAACCTGTTGAATGTTGGTTAATGACCCCTAATGATCACACAAACTACAATCCCTAACAAAAGCAAAAAAGAATGAATGAATCTTATGATATCGTGGTAGTTCATATAACGTTACACAGTGAAAGCCACATGAAGTTAATGTCTAGTCATGCATAGCCTAGTGTACGGTAACTAGATGGTACAAAAGAATACAATTGTTTGGTTTATGTAAACCCCCTTTTTCTATTAGTTTGACTACAGTGTTAGTGACCACTTTGCTCATACAGCAGATGACAGGTAAAATGGTGAATAATATGCCTCCTATTTCTGAGTCAATTTCCTAATGTTGTGTCATTTTTAATTGGGTATAAAATCATTTTACAGTGAAGAAAATATTTGATCCCCTGCTGATATTGTACATTTACCCACTCACAAAGAAATTATCAGTCAATAATTTTAATGGTATGTTTACTTGAACAGTGAGAGACAGAATAACAACAAAACAATCCAGAAAAACATTATATGTATAACATTATAAACTGATTTGCATTTTAATGACGAAAAAAAGTATTTGACCCCTCTGTAAAACATGACTTAGTACTTAGTAGCAACACCCTTGTTGGCAATCACAGAGGTCAGATATTTGTTGTAGTTGGCCACCAGGTTTGCATACATCTCAGCTGGGACTCTAAGACATTAAGGATTCAAGGCTGACTTAAACCTTCAGCTCCCTCCCCAGATTTTCTATGAGATTAAGGTCTGGAGAATCCAGGACCTTAATGTGCTTCTTCTTGAGCCCCTCATTTGTTTCCTTAGCCATGTTTTGGATCATTGTCATGCTGGAATACCCTTCCACGACCCATTTTCAATGCCCTGGCTGAGGGAAGGAGGTTCTCACCCAAGATTTACATGGCCCCATCCATCGTCGCTTTGATGAAGTGAAGTTGTCCTGTCCCCTTAGTAGAAAAACTCCCCCAAAGCATAATGTTTCCACCTCCATGTTTGAGAGTGGGGATGATGTTCTTGGGGTCATAGGCAGCGTTCCTCCTCCTCCATAATTATTTAAGTAATATCTTCCTTCATACCAAAAATAAAAGCTCTTCATGGGCACAAGAGGGAGCCTGTAGATTTTCTATGAATTTATTGGTAAATTATGGTGGAAAATAAGTATTTCGTCAATAACAAAAGTTTGTATCAATACTTTGTTATATACCCTTTGTTGGCAATGACAGAGGTCTAACGTTTTCTGTAAGGTTTTCACACTCTGTTGCTGGTATTTTGGCCCATTCCTCCATGCAGATCTCCTCTAGAACAGTGATGTTTTGGGGCTGTCGCTGGGCAACACAGACTTTCAACTCCCTCCAAAGATTTTCTATGTGGTTGAGATCTGGTGACTGGTTAGGCCACTCCAGGACCTTGAAATGCTTCTTACGAAGCCACTCCTTCATTGCCCGGGCGGTGTGTTTGGGATCATTGTCATTCTGAAAGACCCAGCCACGTGCTTCACAGTAGGTATGGTGTTCTTTGGATGCAACTCAGCATTCTTTCTCCTCCAAACATGACGAGTTGAGTTTTTACCAAAAAGTTCTATTTTGGTTTCATCTGACCATATGACATTCTCCCAATCCTCTTCTGGATCATCCAAATGCTCTCTAGCAAACCTCAGACAGGCCTGGACATGTACTGGCTTAAGCAGGGGGACAAGTCGGGCACTGCAGGATTTGAATCCCTGGCAGCGTAGTGTGTTACTCATGGTAGCCCCCCGTGTGGTTCTGGGATTTTTGCTCACCGTTCTTGTGATAATTTTGACCCCATGGGGTGAGATCTTGCGTGGAGCCCCAGATCGAGGGAGATTATCAGTGGTCTTGTATGTCTTCCATTTTCTTATAATTGCTCCCACAGTTGATTTCTTCACACAAAGCTGCTTACCTATTGCAGATTCAGTCTTCCCAGCCTGGTGCAGGTCTACAATTTTGTTTCTGGTGTGCTTTGACAGGTCTTAGGCCTTGGCCATAGTGGAGTTTGGAGTATGACTGTTTGTGGTTGTGGACAGGTGTCTTTTATACAGTTCAAACAGGTGCCATTAATACAACTAACGAGTGGAGGACAGAGGAGCCTCTTAAAGAAGAAGTTACAGGTCTGGGAGAGCCAGATATCTTGCTTGTTTGTAGGTGACCAAATACTTATTTTACCGAGGAATTTACCAATAAATTCATAAAAAATCCTACAATGTGATTCTCTGGATGTTTTTTTCTCATTTTGTCTCTAATAGTTGAAGTGTACCTATGATGGCTTCTCATCTTTTTAAGTGGGAGAACTTGCACAATTGGTAGCTGACTAAATAATTTTTGCCCCACTGTATTTTGTAGAA
>JACXGJ010004858.1:0-42675 GCA_016801105.1 Esox niger
TTGTGTTTTGGGAGGGTTGGGTTGGAGGGATTGTGTTGTTGTAGGGATTGTGTTTTGGGAGGGTTGGGTTGGAGGGATTGTGTTGTTGTAGGGTTGGGTTTTAGGAGGGTTGGGTTGGAAGAGGGATTGTGTTGTTGTAGGGTTGGGTTTTAGGAGGGTTGGGTTGGAAGAGGGATTGTGTTGTTTTAGGGTTGTGTTTTGGGACGGTTGCGGTGGGGTGGAGGAGGCATGGGATGAGGGGCGATGGTTGGGAGAGGGATGGGATGAGAGGAGATGGGATGGGATGAGGGGAGATGAGTTGGGAGAGGGATGGGATGAGGGGCGATGGTTGGGAGAGGGATGGGATGAGGGGAGATGGGTTGGGAGAGGGATGGGATGAGGGGAGATGGGTTGGGAGAGGGATGGGATGAGGGGAGATGGGTTGGGAGAGGGATGGGATGAGGGGAGATGGGTTGGGAGAGGGATGGAGGGAAAGAAAGAAAACAGTTGTGGTATTCTACTACATATTTTAGCATTACTGAATGTGTAACCCTCCTATTTACTCTGTAATTCCTTTTTTTATCAGATGTAGTAGGAGCTTTTTATTGCTGACAGGGAGAGCGGAAGAGAGAGAAAGAAAGGGAGAGATGGGCACAGACTAGAGAGTAATGAAGTCCTGATACTTAATGCTCTCATTTCCCTGTGGATGTGTTCCACACGGTATGTGGACTGCTGACTGTTTATTACTCGCAGCTAGCTCATTGTTGACAGGTCAACAAGGATCAAGGGGCATTGCGATTTGGGAATGTTTGGGTAATCAGTGCCTGTTTTGGAGCGGAAGATGTTTCTCCTCTCCTAGGCAAAAATAAATAAGTGCCAGGAGGTGTATCCTTTACCTCTGCTTGGCAATAATTATTTATAGGATCTGTATGTAGAATTTATTCTCCTTGTGGAAGCCAAGTGAATTGCAGCAACAGCATTTCACATTGAATTCAACTCTCGCCGATTCAGCTGAGAATGTTTTTTTATGGACATTGGGTGGATATTCAGTTTCTCAGAAATTGACGAGAGAATCTGAATGTCCACTTTATGTCCATTTTAAAAATAACTTTCACTCACACCGCTAGCAAGTTTCACATTCACCGTTGTTGGACCAGAGGCTGTAAAAATTATGTATTTAAAAAAAAATATATATAAATCATAAAGATTAAGATGACGTAATTATCCCCTAAATTATTCAGTGATTCTTTTCACACAGAAATTGAGTGAACTGTTGATTTCTGGCCACTAGGAAACTAAAGAATGATTTCAATTGCCCCAGTCCAACCAGTCTCAGGGTTTAAATAGTTAGATGGGTTTTGGCGAAAACGTGTGATATGTTACATCTGCCATTATTTAGCTTTTCCGTTTGACAACAGTTGCCAGCCTGGCCTATCTTGACCAATGGATATTCTCAATTTTAGAATGTGCATTCATATACGCCAAAAATCTAAAAAATTTCTTATAAAAAAAATTACAAAATCATTATCATTCCACTATTCACGCCAATGCAATGTATTCTAATGGAAAGTTTCTGAAGTTACACTCTGGGACGTAGGTTACATGGGGAAATGTGGGTATGATTCACAAGACCCTTGCTTGGCAGGGCCCAATAATCGTAACAATGTGAAGGTCTTCTATAAGGGAGGGGGTCTTCTATAAGTGAGGGGGCCCATGCATATATATTTTCAGGGAGCCCAGGTTTCCTGGCGATGGCATTGGTTACAGTGCAAAAGTTCTTTGTTGTTTCAGCAGCAGTCTTGTCCTTCCGCCGATCTCCTTTCAACAAAGACAGTCCTAGCGAGTTGACCTACCAAGTTATTCATGACAGGGACAAGAAATGGTTCCACAGCATTCCCCTCACTACAGGGTCTTACCAAGTTATTCTCAGATTATCTCATTTCACAGTTTTGAGGCGTTGTCAACCATGTGTGGGTTTTCTGTCCCTGGTGACTCCCTGGGGTTTTGCTCTCCTCCCTGTGGTTGCAACCCCTCTGATTTCGATTGATTTCATTGTAATTATAGTGTCACCATGCATCCTCATGGCTCCAACCGC
Source organism: Esox niger (assembly GCA_016801105.1). NCBI lineage: Eukaryota > Metazoa > Chordata > Actinopteri > Esociformes > Esocidae > Esox > Esox niger. Next base: position 2,075 of record JACXGJ010004858.1, read on the forward strand.
AAACGGCCTAATCAGACACTTGTAACTTGTGGCCCAGTAGAACAGACGTGTACGGTACATACCTCTATTCCGGCCTGCCAACATGACCCATGTGGAATTCTTGGATTCCTGTGGCAGTTTGGAAATGAATGTCATTGGGCCACAAAGCCAAATGCATCTCAGTCTTTGATTTTTTTCAGTGTCATAAGTTTTTGGCTCTGACAGAGACATGGATTACCTCAGGCAAAACTGGTACTCACGCTTCTGGTTTGTTTTCCATCTACGTGTTCCTACATAGTCCGAGAATGTCTGATCATTGTCGGAGTGGAGGTGCCTGTCGATGTTTCCCCAAGGTAGAGGTTTGATCATCTGTCTATCTTTTTTGATTTCCTTGGTGTCACTGTCCACTGGAGCTTAAAATGATAGTCACATATTGCCCAGCGGCTACCTGAGGTGAGTTCCGTAATGAGCGTCGTACCTCAATAGGCAAATTTTCTGATAATGGCTCACCACTCATTGTACTAAGGGACTTCAACCCCCCCCCTCACGACAACTGCATTTAATTAATTTTGCTTGCACCATTCGCTTCACCCTCACCCAGTTGCCTCCCACTCACTAGGCAGGCCTTACACTTGACCTCATCATCAGATGCAGTCTGTCAATCTCACTGCAACTCCGATCCGGATCTATGATCAGAATTTTACTTGATCTCTCTCTTTCACTCTGTCTCCAACTCTGCGCTGACCTGATGGCCACTTGATTCCATGAGGTTCTTTCTCCCTTCCGCTACTTTCCCCTCTCTAATACCTTCTGTCTCCTAATTCCTCATGAACATTACTCTCCTCTCTCTTCACATCCAATGACTCTCACTGTCTCCTTTCCCCCGGCCTTCTCAGACCTCCCCCTGCTTGGTGACTGAGTGACTCACTGCCAGCTCACGGAACAGGGCTGCGGGCAGTTGAGCGAAAACCGAGGAAAAATAAATTTCCAGAAGACCTTTCATTCTCCCAGTCCCTCCTCGCTACTGTCTCCTCCTCTTCATCTGCTGCTAAAGCCAATTTCTTTCACTCCAAATTTGGAGAGCGCATCTGCCTCTAATTCCAAGAAACTATTTTACAATGTCTCTGCTCTCCTTAATGCTTCAGATCCACCCCTCACCATCTCTCACTCTGCAGAAGACCTTTGAGAAGAACATCCACTTTTTTCTGTCGTCGTCATTAGTTTGGCACTTGACTACTTGTTTCCCCACTTCAGGACCTGTCCATCACAGCCTATAGTGGTTTCCCTCTCTCAAAGGACTGTGAGACAATGGACAGCATCGTGCTGCTCCTCACAACTATGAAACTATGATCTGTTCCCGTAGGTTCATGCTCGACAATGTTCCCAGACACTTTACGGTCTCCCGTCCGGCTTGTTAGCTAGGCTCCAACACCTGCAACTTTTTCAGAGCACAATTTTTAACGTTTCTAAGAGCTTTCCTGTCACCTTACAACCCTTCACACTTTAACAGATGGTCTCCGTGACCAGGCCCTGGTGCTCCCTTCCTCCAGGGCAGCACGGATGACCAACCCTCTATACCTTTAGGTGACACTCAGCATCCCTACCTGAGCACTTAACCCTGAATGTATGGTGGCATCTTATTGCTCTGTTTGTCTTGAAGACAACCCCTGGATGTTGGTAAGGAGTAAACGTTTTCAAAAAATGTTTTGCTATCAATCTGCAGCTTCTACGCTTTGGGAGTAATATTAGCCATCCATTCTAAAAAAAAAAAAATATGTAAAATAATTTAGAATTAAATAAATAAAATAAAAATAATAAATTATTAAAATAATGCCTGATGTGTCTGATGGGAAGATGGCACTTGAAAATTGCACTTGAAACATAAGGCTTGTGGGTTTGATTCCCTCAAAAGGCCTGTATAAAAATTATTAATTCCGTACTGTAAATTCTTCTGAATTAGCATACTTGCAAAAGTAAGTTTGTGTAAAGGTTTTTAAAACTCAAAGTACTGTTTATGCTTGTTTACTCTTTTTTTGTAAACATTGTAATTGTAAGCAAGTTCTGCAGTGCATCTCATCCTGCCAGTGTTTTGAGAGGGATTACAGTTATGCTTACAAAGCGTAAACAGGGTGGAAAGAGTAAATCAATTGTTTTGTTTTATTATTGGATTGTCACATGATATAAAGTTTAACATAATGTTAAAATCTAACAAGTTAAATATTATTCAACACAGTGCTTGTATTTACAGCTGACTGCCTGTGTATACCATGATTAAAGCTAAATAAATGATCCATTTTATAGAAAATTGTCTGGAGGTGTCAAAATTGTTTAGCCCTTTACTTTGTTTCAACAGGGTTGGCTGAAGGAGGTTATTTGGAGGTTCCTCCATCATACTTTTGCAGTGTTGTTTTTTTGCCTCAACATTTGTTACTATGCAACTAATTTGTTTATAATTGGAATGTTTGCTTCTATTGACAAGCGCAATGGAAAGATGGATGGAGGTAGGAAAAACCTAGGAGCCTCCTCTTTTCTACTAGTCAAGACTGATAATATTCTTTCAGACTAGCCACACTGACAGAGGACTGCCTCTTTATTATTCTAGCAGACTAGTATAGAGGGAGCAAAATTGAAACATAACAAGACATAAAATGATTGAATGGATGCAGGGACTGTCACTGTCCGTTTCATCTCTTCCTGTCTGGTCTCGGATTGCCACTGTTTGTGATTCAGGGACCCAAGCAACTACCACATTCCATTATTTTTCCCATCCCACCAGAGTTTTTTTACTTCTTAAACGATGCATATACAGGCAAACGAAGGCATAACGCGCCATTTCGAGATTTCAGAGATGCTTAAAACACATTGGGATGAGGAGAGAGACCCAATGTCTTCGATTGCATTTCTATCACGACAATTGTTGTTTATTGAAGGCGTGGGCTGTTGTTGTGCCAGTTATTGACTAGAAGCAGAACATCATCGGCCGTCTGTCTGTGGGGATACGATCGATGAGCGAAGCTCTGATGTGGGGCCCGTGCTCTGTCTCAGTGTGTCTCCACCACGCCATTGTTTATTTCTGAAGTGGATGTGTAAAGGTCACGTGAGAGTGGCAACGGGAACCCCATTGAGAGTGCTGCAGGGAAAGTGCAACTGTTGGTCAAGCAAGGAATCTCTGAGGGCACGCTTCCCGGACCTCCGAAATAGAAGTCAGACAAGTATGAAATACGCGTGCCCTTTGGCGCCCTTTGTATTACACGCTTTAAGGTGATACAATCCACTAGCCGACACGGGCGGTACATGAATATAAGAAGACAGGAGTGGAAAAAGCTATGTTTAAGTATGCAAATGAGAGAACTCATTAAATGTGTGATCACTCACATCCTTGGGTAATTCAAGAGCTGAAAGCAGTTAATTAATTCTAAATTATGCATTTGAAGTTCCAGTCCTGATGAAATATCAGTTTGTAGTCATTTAACTCTGCAAGTCAGTATCTGTCATTCATTGTCCTGCTGGTGAGAACTCATGCACCTGGACATAAAGAGGGGTGAGTTTGCTCCTCCCAGAATACTGTACATACATATTGTTGAACAAAACTGTTTGCGTCTTGTGGCGCACTGTGTATTAGCAAGCATCTGGTCAAACCAAATAACCATATGCTTGGACATCAGATTAGATACACATTTATTGTAAAAAAATAAATAATGCTCAGTCCACCTCAGCTGTTAAACAGAATGTTCTAGTCATACCACTCTGAAACCCGCCATGCTCTCTGGAGTGCTTGGTCATGGGGCAGTTCCGGAAAATGCCAGATGGTCTGGTCCATCTCTAGCCTAGTGAGCCTGTCTAAATCTGGACTTTTGCTAAAAACAACATTGAATTATTTGACAGAAAAACCATGGCCAGAGTATTCCAAATATCAGTGCCATTTTCTGGTCCCAGGCAGACTCTGCCCTGATCTTTACTGCAAGTGACGTGTACTAGATCTCCATAAAGGCCTCTCATGTCAACCCAACTCAGTACGTCCAGGACTAGTTTTCCATAAAGGCCTCTCATGTAAACCCCAACTCAGTACGTCCAGTACTAGTTCTCCAATAAAGACCTCTCATGTCAACCCCAACTCAGTACGTCCTGGACTAGATCTCCATAAAGACCTCTCATGTCAACCCCAACTCCATACGTCCTGGACTAGATCTCCATAAAAGCCTTTCATGTCAACCCCAACTCAGTACGTCCAGGACTAGTTTTCCATAAAGGCCTCTCATGTCAACCCAACTCAGTACGTCCTGGACTAGATCTCCATAAAGACCTCTCATGTCAACCCCAACTCAGTACGTCCTGGACTAGATCTCCATAAAAGCCTTTCGTGTCAACCCCAACTCAGTACGTCCTGGACTAGTTTTCCATAAAGGCTTTTCATGTCAACCCCAACTCAGTACGTCCTGGACTAGATCTCCATATAGGTCTCTCATGTCAACCCCAACTCTGTACATCTTGGCCTAGTCCTCCACAATACGCCTTTAATGTTCACCGCAACTCAGTACGTCTTGGACAAGTTCTCCATAAAATTCCTCTCCTGTTCACCCCAACTCAGTACGTCTTGGACAGGTCCTACATAATATTCCTCTCCTGTTCACCCCAACTCAGTACGTCTTGGACAAGTTCTCCATAATATTCCTCCCCTGTCCACCCCAACTCAGTATGCTACTCACTTCAGTCTCCTCACCTCTGTCAGGTCTGATATTGAAATAGAACACTTCCCAGAACCAGGCACACCTTCGCAGGATTCATGACTCGCATGTTCATGGAGGTCGAGTGCCGACGGCTCCCCGCTGCTCCCCTCTCCACTCACCGCTCTGAAACTGGCAGGCGCCGGCGTTCCCCAGGCTGTCTGACGCGTGAGACGTGACAGGCCCTTGTCAGGGTGGCTCTGGTTCAGCCTCGGCTGCGTGTGACACATGTTGAGGTCTCCTCCTGGGAGGGGATTAAGCCCCGCCCCCTCTCCCAGGGACCACAGAGTTTGAGAAAGCTCTGTGTGGAGTGCAGCAGCTGATCCCAGACCTGTCCGCTATCAACTGGAGGTTTAACTTCTCCACAAGCACGCACGTTATTAGCACCATCTCGACAATGCCGACCGAGGAGAAGCTCGACTGGTTCTCGTGTGTTCCTGAACCATCATCACTCACAGCGCTGCTCCGGGCCTTCGCTACAGAGTCGTAGTGAATCGTGGGATGTGTCCTTAGTGTCTTTGTATGACTCAAATAACGTGTCCCCAAGGCAACACTTTTTGGATCAATACACAGAGACTCTGGAAATTAGGAGGCAAGCTGGACAATGTATAGTAGCTTATGATGTGAAATTGATCGATTTCATCTGAAGCTCTGATGAGCTTGATATGGCGAGCCTGCGGTGTAGACACAGTATCTGTCAGTGGGTATGGAGGCCTGTCTACGTTTTGTTTGTTTTTAGGTTAGAGTGTCTCCCATACGACCTCGAGATCTGTGTCCGTTAGGTCGTTCTCATTTTGGCATGCCCCATAATGGCGATTATGACCAAAAGAATGATCATGATATATGGTGCTTTAGCTCAGTAATTTCTTCATTATCTTCCCACTAAGTGTCTTAATGAATTCAGGCTAGGGTAAGTATGTATTGACCTCTCATCGCCTAAGGCTGGGGTTTGTTCATACGCAGTTTTATTATTTGCAATATTCATCCCGTGTTCACTGATTCTGTGAAAATGAGAACAGAGCTGTGAGAGGCACTAGTTGTAGGTTTTTAAACAGTACCAAGACCAGTCTGGTAGTTGTAGGTTTTTATAGAGTACCAAGACCAGTCTGGTAGTAGTTGTAGGTTTTTATAGAGTACCAAGACCAGTCTGGTAGTAGTTGGAGGTTTTTATATAGTACCAAGACCACTCTGGTAGTAGTTGGAGGTTTTTATAGAGTACCAAGACCAGTCTGGTAGTAGTTGGAGGTTTTATATTTTCTTTTCAAACGTTACTTACAAAGCCTGGACCGTTACTCCTGTTACTCCTAACAGGCCCATATATACTGGATCTCTGGGTCTTTGCATGTTAATGAAAATAAGCTCATTGACCTAATCACTTGGATATGATTTCACGTCAATTAATTATTTAACACATACATAATATTTGACATTTTAGTGAATGGATATGTGACCGTGATTTACCACATACCATGCTGCAGAACTATTTTTCCCAGCTCTGGGATAGCTGGTTAGAAAACCTGCAAACTGGCTGATGAATCCAAACTAGGTTCTCCCCAAAAACAAACGTCACCTGTTTCAGTTAATTAATTAGGTGTCTTGTCATCATCTCATCAATATCACAGAATTATTCATGATCCTGTTTTCATTGAAGATGGTCATGTTTTTACATGGTTCCGTTCAAGATTAGCTGCCACATAATGTTTCTCTGTGTGTCGATGGGGCTTAGTCTACATTCTGGCTATATTGTAGTAGATCAACAGGTGCCTACAAGTTGTATGGAGTAATAAACCATTACTAAAAATACTGAAAATGACTGTTTATGGTCATTACTGAGAGGTAGGTTGTGTTAGTTGTTTCTCCTTTGCGTAGATGTGATGTGAACTGAAACTGTGTATACAGTACTTTGGACTGGTTGATCGGTTGTATGACCGATTGTGTAGATACTGTGATGAAGGTTTGATTGAATTGAGCCTAGAGACAGACTGTGGCCTGTCAAAAAGATTGATTCCAAATGTTTCGGATAGATTAAACAGAGCCTTTTCCATTTGAAAACACTTACACAGACACCAAAACTGGTGTAGACAAAAGAAAATAAATGTCGCACTGCCGTTTGTGCCTTTCTCCCCAAGTTCTCCCGAAATCAGTTGCTTAACATAAATTAGTATTCACCAAATAAACGTAACATTTCGCACAGTGGTAAATGATGCTCATGAATAATGCATGGTCATGCAAATGAGCATCCAGTTGCCGACTGCAGTTATGCTGTTAGGTGACTATGTCTACCCTCGTTGGTGCTCTGTGTGTTGCCCACTGTGGCATCTTAAAACTGACTTCTGGTTCTCCCATGAACGGCCTGCCCAAAACACCGGTTCTCCAACACCTGTGTGCGCACACACACATACACACACACGCACACACACACACACACACACACACACACACACACAAACGCTTTCCTTTGCTAACAGGGAGTTAGCCAGCAGCCGTTCATAAGTCATCTGAAAGAATGGATCCGACGAGACTGAGTGGGTCAGCTTTAATCCTGGCTGCATTAGCCCAGAATCACAGCAGTTCTGTTCACATTTTAGCTCCAAACCAGCACACGGGCATCCCTGCCAAGCTGAGAAAGGCCATCCACTTGACAGCATGATTTTGATTTCATGTTTCTTAACATGAAATCAAAGTGGGGTTAAGATTAGCATTAACATTAGGATTTTGAGTAATAGTTTGTGTTAAAATTAGTATTTAGGGTAATGGTGGTGTTATGGTTATTAAGGTTAGCGATACAGTAAGGATTTAGAGTAATGGTGGTGTTAAGGTTAGCATTACAGTTAGGATTTAGGATACGGGTGGGGTTAAGGTTAGCGTTACAGTTAGGATTTAGGGTAAGTGTGGCGTTAAGGTTAGCGATACAGTTTGGATTTTGGATAATGGTGGTGTTAAGGTTAGCATTACAGTTAGGATTTAGGATACGGGTGGGGTTAAGGTTAGCGTTACAGTTAGGATTTAGGGTAAGGGTGGCGTTAAGGTTAGCGATACAGTTAGGATTGTGGGTAATGGGGGTGTTAAGGTTAGTGTTACAGTTAGGATTTAGAGTAATGGTGGTGTTATGGTTAGTGTTACAGTTAGGATTTAGAGTAATGGTGGTGTTAACGTTAGCATTACAGTTAGGATTTAGGATACGGGTGGGGTTAAGGTTAGTGTTACAGTTAGGATTTAGAGTAATGGTGGTGTTAGGTGTTATGGTTAGTGTTACAGTTAGGATTTAGAGTAATGGTGGTGTTAAGGTTAGCATTACAGTTAGGATTCAGGGTATGGGTAGGGTGAGGTTAAGGTTAGCGATACAGTTAGGAGTGTGGGTAATGGTGGTGTTAAAATCTGGATTTAAGTAGGATTTAGGGTGATGGTGGTTATTAAGGTTACAGTAATAGTTGGTGTTAAGGTTAGCATTAAGGTTAGGATTCAGGGTTTTGGAGGTGTTAAGTTTAGCTTTAAGGATGTGTGGTGGGGGTAGCGTGGGGTCATGTACTAACCCTGGCCAGGTCTTCTCAGACAGACCAGGGATGAGAGGAATTCCATTTAAATTCATGTCAATTCAGAATGTGAAACCAATCCCATTTCCACAATTTCCTGTTTGAAAAGCGTTGAATACATTTTACAAAAATTTACATTTTAGTGTTCTGAACTGACAGGATTTGAAAAGGGAATTGACCCTGTCTCACCAAATGTATTTTTGTTTTACAAAACACAGTCTTCAATTGTCTACAGTTCACATACAGGACAGAAACACAGACACCCCTCCAACCATCAGCATGGTTTGGAACATGGTTTGGATTTTTTTTTCCATTCCTTTTTTACATGCAACTGATTTATTGCTTCGGCAAGCTAAGATGATTATGGTAAAATAAGACATGTGCACCCAATTCTTTCGCACCTCATTGGGTTTCTCACTCAATCACTGCATCAGGATAGAGCTGTAATGCTGTGCCTTCGTGTGAATTCTAACTGCGTGTTCCCAATTCAACACCCCCACCCCCACGTCCGTCCGTGGTGCCCACACAAAGCCCTGACCTACCTGAATACTCGCCCACACAGCGGCCAGCGGGGTGGAAATGTGCTACCCTGATATCCATTAGCCTGTTTTTCTTTCATTTTTTTTTTGGAGAGATAAGATTTTAAGATAAGTGACTCAAGCCTTGTGGTTGAAATTCAGTTTTTTTAACTAGTGACGTTGTCCATTTGGGTAGTTTGAGGTAAGACGCCACCCTGTGATCAATTTTTATTAACTGCATACATTTTTTAGGAAAGGGGCATTTTCCCTGCTACTGGGGTAATATGCCCCCCCCCCCATGGGGTTAGTTGCCCCCAGGGAATCATTTCCTAATAGTAGATAATGCCTTATCTTCGATTCGTTTTTTTAATTGGCCCTGTTATTTAACCCCACTTACATTTTCCTTACATGCCATTTCATACAGTTAAAATAAACTCATTTTCATTTAAATAAGGCAATATTTTAAATCCCAGCAGTCCTTAAAATGAGATTCAGAAGAAAATATTTTTAATAGTTGGCTGAGATGGGGTGACAGAGGAAATTTGTATTTGATTAAGACTAGGGCAGCCAGAGGAGGTGTTGAACATAAGAATGGTAACTTTTTGAGTTTTTTGTGAGAGTTTCATGGGGTTGCCTTGCTCCATGTTACCCTAAATCAGTGCTTCTCAACCCTGCTCCTGGGCACCCCGCTGCCCTGCATGTTTTAGATCTCTCCCTGCTCTGTCACACCTAATTCAAATGATCAGCTCATTATCAAGTCCTTCATGAGATACGTCAGGTGTGTTAAGGCAGGGAGAGATCTAAAACATGCAGGGCAGGGGGTGTTAAGGAGCAGGGTTGAGAAACTCAGATTTAGGGTAATCATTCATCTGGAAATATTGATTGTGTTTTTGTCAAGACCGAGTTGTGGACAAAACACTTCCCGGTCTACTTTAAATAAAGCACTTACATTATGATGACGATTATTACTATTGATGTTAACATCATTTTCCTCCAGCCCATAATGAATATGTTTTCAGCTGTTGAGGCCTTACTGATGAAACGAACAAGCGGTGCCCAAGAAACATTTTCCAAGGCAACTGTTTTCAAAAGTACTTTCCGAATTATGGAATCCTTTACCCGGGCAGAATGCGTTTGATGTGTCTGCGATCTCCGTGTTAGCGGGACTCTTTGATCGTGATCTGAGGGATCTTTTCATCAGCGCTGAGCTGCGTCAGATGATAATAACGCCGAGCAGAGGTGCAGATGCGTTGCACGGAAGCAGCTCGGTTAATTGGGATGCATGACAATACCGCATGCAAAACCTGGGAATACTGTTACTACGCAAGATTGAGAAATGATGTTCTTAGGTAAGAACAGGTGGTGGTGTTTTTTGTTTTTGATTATTTTGCGGTGGGGGGGTTCAGTATTCCATATCCCAGGTTTTTTCAATTAATATCACAGGGTAGATTTCAAAGGCCTTGGCAGTTGGGTGTCAGCTGAAATTAGATGTGCTCATTGTTTTAAATTAGATTCAATGGCATTTTGAGATTTGACACTTAAAATTTGACTCCTTCCGAGATTTGACTCTAATTAGCTGCGGGGGGTGAAAAAGTATTCTAACATTAGTTACAAGTTAAAGCAGGCCTTTGTGCGTCTCACTGCTGGTTATTGCACCTATCGATTGATATTCATTTGGAAATGCAGAGAGAGATGTTGACACACTGTTGCTTTGTCAGCGAGAAGCGACGCTAGTCCGTTATTCTGTCACAGTCAGATCTGCATGCATTGCGTTCCTTTCTTCCTGATTACTCTCAGCTCTCAATGGGAAATGCACAGTGTATCTGTTTTATTGAGATAGGCTCAATGAGATAAATGACAAACAATAGACTTGCATGACTTGAAACTGGGGAGACGTACATGTTTTATTAATTGACAGATTTTTTTTTAGGTCCATCCATTTAGGCTGACATTTATTTGCCAATCAAATTTATAGGAGGTAATTGCATTGGACATCAGTGTCCTGTTCTTTTTCCTAGAAGCCATTAAGATTTCCACCTGTTCTCCAATCACCCTGCTTCTCTCTCATCCTCTCTCCCGTCACGCGTTCTCTCTCAGTCTCTCTCTCTGTTATTTTCTCCTTCTCTTATTTATTCTCTCTGTCTTGTTCTTTGTCTACCATTCTCTCTCTCTCTAATTATTTTTCTCCCTGCTCGTCTCTCATTCTTTCTCTCTGTCCCTTTCTCATTCCTTCGGTCTCTCTCTGTTATTCTCTCTATACCTCTCTCTGATTTTCCCTGTGTGTCTCCACAGCTGATTCTCTAGAGGGGGAGGAGTACCTGGACATATCTGGGATCATGAGGAACCAGGCAGGCCGCTACGAATGCAAAGCCAGCAACGACGTGGCCACACCGGACGTGAAATATGTCAACGTTGTGGTCAACTGTAAGTCGCTTCTTTTTTGTTTTTACAGCAATCGCATTTTCGATGCTTCACAGTTGACTGTTGTCGTGATTGACTCCTCAGATCCCCCCGCCATCAAGAATGCCAAGAGCTCTGAAACACAGGTGGGCCGTATGGGGATTCTCCAGTGTGAGGCGGCCGCGGTGCCCAAACCAGAGTTTGAGTGGTACAGAGATGACAAGAGGTGAGTGTATGTTGTGGCTGTTTGAATCCCAGGTCACCCCTTTAATTAATCACTGTGGTTGTTGCAGGAGTGTTTAGCCTGCCATATGAACATGCCAAACGCACCTATGGAAAGATATGAAGGGAGGAAGTGATTTCAGAGCTTCGAAGGGAGATGACACTTTTAGAGGACTGTCGGTAAAAATGTGTATTTGATCATACTGGAAGCCATGACAACCATGTCCCTTTCTTTTCTGCACTTGTCTTGTACAGTAATAACCTTCAGAGATTGCAGCCTCACTGTAACATTCAGTTCTGAGGAGCATAAAAAGTAGAATTCCTCTTTGATTACAAGAGCAATCTACAGCAGCTCCTGAAGTGGTAACGTCACCGCCTCGCAGTACGGTTTTGTTGTTGCCGCTAGGAGTCCAAATCCTGGCTGCCATGTACCGCTGACGCCCCGGGTGCCTTGCATGTGGCTGAGCAGATTGACACGGCAACATCTGTGGTGCTTTAGCGATTCCTTGTGGTTGCTCGGTCTACTGCAAACTCAGTCATGATTACAGTTGGTGAATGTGTTCTCACAGTTGGAAGCGGCTGGTGGATACATCCTGGTTGGCCAAGCATATTGATATAGAAAGCAGGACAGCTCGGTGTTATGTGCTTTGATGGATCAATTACGATATTTTTTACTTTCCTAAGGCAGATGACAAGTGTTCATATATTCAATTTGTTATTATCTTATCAGTATCAGCACTAAACCCCGCACTACGAAAGAGAAAACACCCAAAAGAGATTTTATCAGGCCATTGGACACTAAAATCCGGTCTTTATTCTGATCAACGGTGTACGTTTTCACTTCTGAATTGACTGGGCACTTGGTTTAAAAAATCGATTTTACAACTACACTGCATAAAGACTTAGATTCTGCATAAAGTTTCGATTTTACAACTAAACTGCATAAAGACTTAGATTCTGGAAATTTTGGAGATTGGTTATATAAGTGGCAATGTCAAACAAAAAATGAGTTCCTGAATATCATGAAAACCACTTTCAAACCAACATAAGATAGCATAAAGACTATACTTAAAATTATGCACATATAAACAATATTGTAAACATTTAGCATTAATGGGAGGTTTTAAGAATAGTTTGTTACTTACAATAGTGTATTCCCAAAAGAATGGTACTTATATTACCTAAAATCTACTTAGGTAAAATGTTATCTAGCTAGCCATCTTGTCTGAAGAGAAAATTGCATTGAGATTTCAAACGATTTCACATTTTACTATTACATTTCTTATTTAACAAAATATATTCTAGGAATGTGTGTTTTGGGGTGGAGATTGCCTTAAACATTCCCAAAATGTAAGTTTATATACATATTGACCTTTTTAAAAGACTATTCCCGAACAAATTTTCTGTTATTCCCTTTCCCCTTAATAGCTCTGTCCTTGACGTTACTTGCCCACCATTTCAGTTCTGTTTAAACTACTGAGATCTCCATACCATCTCCCAGTATCACCTGGTCATTGAAATCCTGTAGTGCCTATTATCACTGAAGTGATTAACATTTTCCAAGTCTGATCCATCCCTTATCCTCTACCAGTGATGCTTACAGAGGCTCTTTTGATATGATACCTCCTCTCTCAAGTATCTGACTACGTCCTGCTCCTTTGCCCCTTCTCTCTATTAATATATCACAGGAACTGTGAGTGATGTCTTTGAATAATCCTTTTTGGGTTTCAGGTAGAACCTATTTGGTTCCAGGTAGAAATTGTTATGGGTTCAACTTGGATTCCTTACAACAGACATTTGTACAAAGATCCCAAATGGGTTCCATCAGGAACTCTATGTGGAAGTATAAAAAAATATATTCTCAGAACGGATCAGCGGAAGAACCAATTTGGATCCGAACCCACACACACACACACACACACCCACACACACACACACACACACTAACAAAACAGTGAAACAATGGGTGTGTCCGGTTTATCCAGGTTCTTACAAGTACCTGCACAGCAGTCTGTATTTCTCCTAGTAGTGACTGATATTCCATCAATATTGAATATGGGAAAATGGTTGTTATGTTGCGCTTCCATCTAAATGAATTTCCGTCACAACCACTCGACAACCGTTTCCATTTTCCCCGCTATGAACAAAATGTCAACATGAATGTCTTGTCGATTGCATTTATCCACGGCCGTGAGACATCCTACTTCAGTCATTCACCATTTTCTGTAATAGCTCACTCTCAATGCCCCCGCTCGCAAACTGCAGTGGAGAATCAGACCCATTGTTCAACACATTCCCCTTCCAACCGGACATTAGAAAGATTTTATTAGGGTGTGAATAGATAAACGAACAAGCCTGTCTCCTTCCACACTTTACCACCATTCACTTCTGGGATCAAAATGTCTTATTGTTAAAGAACAGCTGCAGAGGCCTCCAGGGTGGAGGCCTCTGCAGCTGGGGGGGGGGTGGGGGGGAGACATTGTCTGCTGGGATTTAGCGACTCAGTCAAAGGGGTGGGAACACCTGCAAGCTGACACACGTTTGTTCCGGCTAACTTCCTGATTGTACAAGAAATGTTAAAAAAAAAGAAGACTTTGCAACATGTTTCAGATTTATCACGTAGCTATTTTCATATCTCTTGAGCTTTTTGGGGGTTGCTGCCATGAAACTTATTTATTATATTAAGAGAAAATGGACTCAAAAGTGTTTTCCAACTCCATTCCTTGAGTTTCCCTAAGAGCAATCGTTGCAGCCCTGGACTGGATGATTAATTGGCTAGCTGATTCGGGTGTACTTGTCTGGGTCTACAACGTAAGTTTAAAAGACATTTGCTGCCATCTGCCAGTGGAAAATGATATTCAGTGAACTATGATAAATGTCGATCCTCTCAGTCTACTCACAGTTGCTTATGAATTGCTGCTTGAATGCCCCAGCTATAACTTGACATAACCACTTAACCAGGGATTTAATGGAGGATAAACGCATTAGTTTACCTACCGTTTATGTAATTGGTATTGACTTTAAAACAAACTGTTAGAATGGTCTTTTTAAACATTGTATTTAACGGCGTAGCTCTGCCCTGAAGTCACATTGTGCTTTTAGGGTGTATTTTAAATCACCTAGCCCAAATGTCATCTTTCTAACGGTAAATCCCATTACACCGAAGCGTTACAACCTAGCCATGGATATCTGGCGGTCATTTCTGGTTTATTTAGAGCCTTTAAGGCGTATGCAGTCACGGCTAATGTTGGAACGTTGCCTTTAAATGTCAGTTACGCTGTTAGGCTGAACCTCCACGATACGTTTTGAGTAAGGACAGTTATCATCGCTGGTGATGTGGACGGACCGTTTAGTTTTGTAGCCCATACAGACCCCTCCGCGCTTCTTCAACCTCTGGCCGCCCCGTCGCTAGATTATGCTGCCTCACGATGTGCGCTCACTCTCATTTTTATGCTAATTTTAATGCTACCCGACGTCAGCATAAACCCACTAACACTTCAAGTCGGATTCTGCTATCTTAGCATGCCCTTTTTTTGCTCCCGAACCAGTTTTTTTCTGAATTTATTTGTATTATTATTATTATTTATCCTCTTTGAAGGACATACGTATATTTTTTCTACATTTTATAATTTGCTAAGTTAGCCTAACATTCAAAATGCTGTAGACTATCAAGTGCACCACACGGTATACCACGGTGTTTGGTCCTACCTGTCATGAGCATTTGTTGCATGTTAGAATGATCAAAGTGAAGCCATTCAACCATAGCTCGTCTCCTTGTGTAGGCTATCTAACAATTAATTATATATAGACCGTTAGTTTTATTATCTATTTTTCTCATAATTCCGTATTTGTATTTGAATCATGTGATATCTGTGTGAACACATCCTGTTGATGAATGGTTTCCCAAGGATGGAGAAAAGAATGTCACTTGAATTGTGTTGTTTGTGAGTAAATGAGATTACTAGTTTGTATTCTGAAACACAACGGCTAGATAAACCTGACTTGACTGTTGTGCATATCAACTGAGTGGTCTATAATATTTATGTAACGCTGTAGACCGAGGACAAATGTGTGAAATCGTTTCTGTAATTCCCACTTGGTCGAAGTATCCACAGAATAGCTCATATGTTGTTTGCTGTGTCCTGTCGCCCAGGCTATCCACCGCTCAGGGAATCAGTATCCAGATTATAGGGACCACAACTATCCTTATGATCGCTAACGTTACAGAAGAGGACTACGGCAACTACACGTGCGTCGCAACCAACAGGCTGGGGATACAAAACGCTAGCGTCTTCCTCTATAGTAAGTGGCTTTCAAGAGGACAATGCTATTCCCTACATACTGTTCATTACATTTTCGTGTTCATTACACCGTTTTGTGTACACGGTGTTTTATTATACTACCAACAGTAGTATATGGGGCGTCATTTCATTTGATGCATAGCCTATTTGTTTGGGCAAGGGAGAACCTGCCATCTGGCATTTAGAGCAAAGACAAATGGGTTGCGGGTTGGTCAGTTGTTAGCCCATTGAGCCTCTCTAACTGGGATTTTTAGTCAGCCCTTGCGTTTTAGTATGAGAATTGAAATGGGTGGTTTACATGTTATGACCGCTAGATGTCACCCACTGCACACAAATGAGTTTGTGTGGCGCCATAGCAACAGTGTCAGGGCTGTCTGCTTTCTCTGCGCTTGCGTGTTTACATATTATAAGACTCCAATAGGGACCCCTTTCCTGGTAAAACATTGTTGAATGAAATAAATCAATAATAATATTATTTAATAGTTTTTAGCGTACCACTACTATGTAGAACATTGAGAAGTTCACATAGTTCCTGATCTTACATACAGAATAAAAAGCTGACGCACACTCTCCTTATCTCTCCCTGAACCTAATTTTCTCTCTTTTTCTTTCTTTCTCTTCAGGACCTGGGACAGGTCGAAACATCAATGGCTCCGCCTGCCTATCCCAGTCACTGTGGCTCCTGTTGACGTCCATCGCTTGCCTTCTCTTCAAGTGTTAATAACACTACCATCCCTCCACTATTACTACCCACCCATTGAGACTGTTTGCATAATGTAACAAAATCCCTGGCGTGCTTCAACACACCAATCTAGATAATAAGAGGATCGAATGGGCTTATTAATAAGTTTTAGTGAACAAAACTAAAAAATGAAATGGAGAAAATGGAACAAACAGTGCTCTTTCTAAGAAAAAGTTATTGTCATTTTAACATGCTGGCGTCTTGCTTTTCCTCTGTCATAACTTTGTGTTTCGGTTGGGGAGTGTTGGATGTGGGTCGTCGTGTTTTTTCCCTCTTGAATACATCCGTCTAACCTCCCAAATGGCAGGGCTTTCAGGAGATGTAAAACTATTGTGGATATTTGAGAGAAGCACTGAGACATTTGAGTTACTGTTCCTTTCCAGTTAAACCCATACAGTGTATTTAGACTAAAATGTCATTGTAAACAATACATTATCAAACAAAAATAGGGCAATATCTCCCAAAAATCCAAATATATTAAACATAACAATAGATTGTAAACTGACACTTGTCATAATAATAATATTGTCAAACAAACATAATCCAGTAAACATTACAAAACAACAGTAGAAAAGGCTATGTTATGTTTAAAGTAGACTTTCAGTAGTAAAGGGATCATAACCAGGTGCAAATAGCCTCAGATTGTGCATTAGATACATGGCTAGTTATCTCTTAACGAACTGCCACATTTTGTACGCATCTGACGATCAGAATGCACACATAGGAGGCTTCGTTGAGCTACTCAGTACACACCCTCATAGAAACGCTTGAAATGTTCATCTTTAAGGCGAAAAAAGAAGGCCTACTTTCAGGACCTTCACCAAACAATACATTGGTAATATTAGCGTGTTACTGTACATAATACATTTTGTATTTCTCTATAAAACAAATTACTTGTTCCAACTCTGTAACAAGAAGAATATGAATTCTTGTTACAGTGTAGGTTGCTTGTATGATTACCAACCATTAAACAGTATATGCTGTGCAGTTTCTCTATGGCAAACTGCATTTAGCTTCAGAAATGGCCTGCCATAATTCCCTTTTATGTTCCCCATTTCTTTTTGAGCTACAACTGCTGGAATTTAAATAGAAATGTATGACACCAATGAATGATGCTTTTTCTTTTCTGTTCTACAAGTATGTGTGTTTTCACAATGAGATATGGAAATTAATAATATATGGATTTTCTTTTTTTCCATTTCAGTTAATGGTGTATATACTGTATTCAGGAATCCAATGTCCTTATATAAAAATACAAATTGAATATGTGTCCATGTTTTTAAATAGGTTAGTACTTTGTTGACGACAACCTTGTAGTGTTCCATGGTACTAGCTCTTTGAACCATGTAAGTAAAGACCAATAGAGAAAAATGTTTTTAAGAGGGTTTAATTACGTCAAGTTTGTGCATTAATTGTACCTTTCTGATAACAAAAAACGCAGTAGTTTGAGTCAGGTACATTGAAAAGTACTGTATTTGGTATTTAGAATGAAAGCCTTTCAGTAGAGGGAGATGCATCATGGGAACTGGCTGAGAGCTGAATGCCAAAAAGGAATATGACCACCAATTTATCCTGAAATTCATCCCAGGCCAACCAATGGTCAGGTGTCCCGATGACGTTGTCTACCGCTATCTGTCGAGTCAGTGTGTTTACACAACAAAATAACTGTATTGTGAGTAATGCTAATCATCATTAAAAAACGTCCACCGTTCTCTCTGCTTGGGAACCATGACTGAGTGCAGTGGCTGTCCACACCGGCCTTCCCCCAGAGCTCTGGGTAAATAGACTTGCAGTGTGTAATCAATGGTGTTACGCTGATAATCAACTGTACCCTCCATGTGTCCCCTATATTTTGCCACTATCCATAAACAAACACCGTTAGGCCGTACTGTAAATTGTGCCTCTGGACAGTAGTTAATTTACAAAAAATAATCATACTTAAAAATGAATAATCTACCTATTCACTCTAATAACGGAGTCTGTATTATAAGTAGATCTGAAGTGTGTTTTTTAATGGGAAGGCTTAGAAGGCCTGTCTGCCCACTGGCCAAGCTTAAACACTGGCAAAACAGTGGGCCGGCCATGTAGACAACCATACTTCTTCTAGAGGAAAGGTCCCACCTAAATGGATCCTGCTTGCAGTACCTAATCTTTTATGACTAAGACCTGGGCCACTAAAGGGAAGTCCTCTGTCTACAGGGATTCTTACTAATAATGAACATTGCATCGTATTGCTGTATAAAACGGGCGTGTGTGTGCGTGCATGGTGTTCTGTTGCTATGGCTTGATTTAACTCGTTGAACAAGATTCAGTACTTATGGCACAAACTACCAGCCACACAGCTCTTCGTCCTACCAAGCTATGTGATGATTCCTCTCAGCTGTATATAAAAGGTTTTCTAGGATATTTTTAAGTTGACTATATACTTAAGTACGTTTTGTTGATAGTACTCGACTGCAAAACCCAGGGGGACATCCCCTTTGTACTTTCCTTTGTCACAAGAATGGAATTCCTAGGCAATTATCCAATCATAACACACAAACACATGTCGCCATTTTCTATTCCATTTGGTTTATGGTAAAGTTATTGCGATTGATTTCTAATGTTACGTAAAGATAACCAAGAAAAATGTTCAAGACACGAATTAAAGTTGTTTGAATTCATTGTTCAGTATTTGAATGTGGATTGAAATGTTGATGAGTAATTTTTGCGGGGAGAATGTTTCAAACGGTATCTTCCTGGGCAATTGTGTTAATCACCATGTAACATGCAAATAAAAGAATATATGTATTGGTTATTCTTATTCAGAGATTGGTGTCCTAAACTATGGTTCCAAGAAGGACATGGGTTATTTTGGCACATTTTAGACAGTCTGAACATTGTTAAGACATTTGACTCCATTAAACTGAACCTGATTAAAATCTATTTGGAAAGTAAGAACCCTACAAGATGAGTCTTCACTCCAGTCATGTGGAGTGCCAGTCTTAACTGAGACGATAGCAGTGAATTAATTACGTCACTCTTTACAAAAGGAGACCCCCCACACACACCACCACCACATACCCCCTGAGACATAGGTGAATATATAAGAGGAAAGTGTGGAGAAAAAGGGAAACTGCCCATTCGTACAGCGTACCACCTCGTCCGTGCTATACGGTGGTAGGAATGCAATGGCTTGGGAACATCCAGCAGGCTCTGTGGTGATGTAACTGCCGACAGCAGCAAAGTGACTGCGGAAACATCTTTTCTGCTGAAGTACAAGAAAATGCCACCAGACTCACTGAACGGTGCTTTATCATCAAGCACGACAATGAACTAGTGAATTGGAACTAGTTACTACGCTACCTAAGGATTTCCCAGGCGTACCACATAGATACGTTGTTGGGATAATCACCATTTTCCCATCTGATCGAACACAGGCCTTCACTAAGGTTCAACTATGTTTCATTTCTGAGGATGGATTATCTGTGTCCACAGATTCAGGGCATATTCTGGTAGGGCCCTGTTTATAAGCTGAGTCCCACTTGTGATTGCAAAAAGCTAAAAATATTCTATTTTGCACTATGTTACATACTCTGATACAAGTGTGGTACATGTGGTTCATTTTTACTGTTTACATTTTTTTTTAACAAGCTTTTCAGTTACATACTACTCTCAGCAGAAGCTCTAGATGTTGGGCAAAAAACCCTGGGATTGCATTTTAAATGCTTTCCTATGCACCAATGAGGTATTTGGGATTTCATTTAATGAAGTTGAAATGAACGACCGAGTCTTCATGAAGCCATGAAGGGAGCTCTCTATATCAGGTATTGCTAGATGGCACCAAAGAACAATATAATCACTCCATCACCGTCACCGTGGAGATACCATAGGACAAGAAAAAGAGAATGGAACAGCAAAATAATACAATTCACATCAAACAAGCCACTGCAACAAGTAACAGAAAACAAAGTAAAACAATATCCTTGAAAAAATATACTTGTTACAGCAATGAAAATGTTTCAAATTTGGGAATACTTTGCAAAACTAAGTTAACTATTAGCAAAGCTGATAGCCAAAGTTAATATAGCATACAGCCAAAATGTTTTTTTTAGTTCATGTTGAGTTCCTTTCTCGCTTGCAATGCATCTTTTGTTGCTCAGGACACACAGTTTCAATTTATGATTTTGGATGATGCTAATTCCAAGTTGGGACCAAGGTGAATAATGGCTTGTCATGAACAACTCAAGATAAATGTTATTTCAACCTAATATGAATCTATGCCAAACTATCCCTTTTACCTGAGTCTTTAGGAATTCTTAAAGATTCTTTCAAAAATATTTGTCCGCTGGTTGTAAAAGCGAGAAGCCCAAATAGGTACCAAAAATTGTGCACTATTGAATATCATGTATGTGCAGGTACTGTATGGGCAGGTACACTATCCAAGGTATGGTAATGATTCTATTTAGATTATGCACATACAAACAACATTCATACACAGCTCAAAATGGGAGATCTTATTTTATTGGCAGTTGTCACATACTGCATCTTTAGATATTCATTTGCAACTTCCTGTTTCACTGGGGCATGAATACTTGGTGACCCACATCCCAAGCTGTCTTTTAGTCACCAATCACCATAGGGAAGATGAAAGACCACACGAAGTTGGCCTTCATATATTAGGAAATGTCTATAAACAATAGCTACACCCCTAAAAATACAACCCTACTCAATAATAAACATGTTTCAATCAATTAAGCAGGGAAGGACCTTCTTGGAATGATGTATCTAACACCAAAAAGGAAATAATGCTTTTTCATTTAAACAAGCTTTAATGTTATGTGCTCTGCCATCATGACAATTAGGCAGCCACCTAGTGTTCTTTCATTGTTTTGCAAGATTTGCAATTTACTTTTTGTACCTGAAAAAAATATGTGAAAACATTACTGTCTGTTGTTTTAACAAGCTAGTTAGAAAAGGAAGCTCAGCCTACTTGATCTTTGAACTTAGATAACACAAAATTCTAGATAGACAGAGCAAACCAATAGAAACACAGTCATGCACATACCATAGTAATCCTAGTAAATCAACAAAACTGGCATTTAAACTCTTGACAGAGATTGTTATTGGACCCAAATACATTCACTCTTACTCATACATTTCAATATTAAAAAATGTTATGTTGTGGGAAAAAAATATTTTTCAAAATGTATATCCTGACATGGATTTGTATTTGGGCCCTACAACACTGTTTGGGTAGGTAATAAATATTTGCTTCAGCAAAAGAAAAAAGTCCTTTCCCAGGTCTCTCACTGTTGCGACCCTCAGCAGTCATGTTTGAAACACCACCCTGATGGTCATCCACTTGAGGACAGCCTTTATGGACTGAAAAGGCCGTGGACACGGATGAGTCAATCTATCTCCTGTGAGCCTTGAAGTGTTCCATCTAACCTTTGAACCAGGACATCCTGCTGACATAAAGAATAAAGGAAAGGACATTCTCTGGAATCGGATGACTCACGGGTAATTACGGTGGCCTTAACCGCCAAGATAGATTTTAAAATGTACTGATAGTGTCGGCCAGATGGGTGCACATTCATTCTGAAAATATAGTGACAGCCTTAGCATTCCAAGCAAAATACATCTGTTCATTATAAAATGTGGAGCTCAGGGGTGTTCAACACTTACCCCACACAGTTTGGATCCTTGTTGGTTTTTCGGTTCGACCAAATCAGTGTTCCAAGCCAAAATGAGACACAGGGAAACAATGCCAAAACTAACCAAAGCAGTGTAAATGGCTTTGAAGTCCAGAGTTGAATTTGAAGGCACTAGTTGATTCATCCTTATACACCTTAACAATTGGCAGTATACACCGATCAGCCATAACATTGTGACCACTAGCAGGTGAAGTGAATAACACTGACAATCTCGTTATCATGGCACCTGTCCATGGTGGAGATCTGGGGAATTTCAACACTTTGAACTTGTTGTGATGCTACTTTGACATATAATTGACATAAAGTGAACATTCTGTCTTCAAAGCTGATGTGTTATAAGCAGGGGAAATGGGCAAGCGTAAGGATCTGAGCGATTTTGACAAGGGCCAAATTGTGATGGCTACACGACTGTGTCAGAGCATCTCAAAAACTGCAGCCCTTTTGGGGTGTTCCCAGTCTGCAGTGATCAGCACCTATTAAAAGTGGTCAAAGAAAGCAAAAGCGGTGAACCAAAGCGGTGAACCGGCGTCAGGGTCATGGGCGGCCAAAGTTCATTGAAGCATATGGGGAGCGAAGGCTTGCCTGTGTGGTCCAATCCAACAGATGGGCTACTGTAGCTCAAATTGCTGAAAAAGTTAATGCTACTGATAGAAATGTGTCAGAATACACAGTGCATCGCAGTTTGTTGCGTATGGTGAAGACCAGTCAGGGTGCCCATGCTGACCCCTGTCCACTGCTGAAAGCGCCTACAATTGGCACGTGAGCATCAGAACTGGACCACGGAGCAATGGAAAAAGGTTGGCCTAGTCTGATAAATTGTTTCCTTTTACATCACGTGGATGGCCGGGTGTGTGTGCGTGGCATACCTGAAGAACACCTTGCACCAGGATATATTATGGGAAGGAGGCGAGCAGGCGGAGACAGTGTGATGCTTTGGGCAATGTTCTTCTGGGAAACATTGGGTCCTGCCATTCATGTGGATGCTACTTTGACACATACCACCTACCTAAACGTTGTTGCAGACCATGTGCACCCTTTCCCAGCAACAGTATTCCCTGATGGCATTGACCTCTTTTAGCCACATAATGCCCCCTGCCACAAACAAAAATCATTCAGGAATGGTTTTAGGAACACAACAAGTTCAAAGTGTTGAAATTCCCCAGATCTCCATCCAATTGAGTATCTGTAAGATGTTCCTGATAAACAAGTTCAATCCATGGAGGCCCCACCTCACAAGTTACAGGATTTAACGGATCTGCTGCTAACATCTTGGTGCCAGATACCACAGCACACCTTCAGATGTCTAGAGGAGTCCATGCTACAATGGGTCTGGGCTGTTTTGGCGTCAAACGGGGGACTTACACAATATTAGGCAGGTGGTCATATTGTTATGGCTAATCGATGTATGTGCCAAAACAGATTTGGGTGTATCTGTGAATTGTCAAGCTTAAAAAGTACTGCAAGTGCTTTTACTTCCCACTAGATGTCTCTGTTTTAAACAATAATACAGGGTGTATATGAGTGATTTACCGTTAACGACACTGCTCAATTTATTTTTAGGAAACATGTAATCATTATAGTATAAAACAAAGTTAATTTAACTTCAGGGATATCAGTCTGTCCAGTTAAGAAGCAAATGTGCTTGTGAATCACTTTAACCTGTTTGGTGCAAATGAAAGTGAAAACAGGTGCGCTGGAGACGCAACAGCAACGCAATCCTCAAAAAGGGAACTGTTTTGCAGGAGGTGGACACAGACAATTGTTCTCTCTCATTATCCTTCCTGACTGATTCTTCTCTAGTTTTGCATTTTGCTAGTGTCTTTGTCACTACTGGTAGCATGAGGCGGTACCTGCAGCCCATTCAGGATGCACAGGGAGTCCAGTTCCTCCAGGATGGCTCATCAATACCTGCCGTCGCAAGAGGGTTTGCGGTATTTCCCAGTACAGTCTCAAGAGCATGGAGGAGATACGAGGAGACATGCCATTACATGAGGAGAACTGGACAGGGCTGAAGGAGGGCATCAACCCAGGAGCAGGAGCGGTATCTGCTCCTTTGTGTGAGGAGGAACAGAAGAAGCACTGCCAAAGCCAAAAGATGAAATCCTCAGACCCATTGACATACCTTATGCTGGTGCAGTGGGCCCTGGGTTCCTTCTGGTGCCGGACAATGCCCGGCCACATGTGGCGAGAGTGTGTGGGCTGTTCCTGGATGATGAAGGCATTGATGCCATTGACTATTAAGAAAGTTATTCATCTGCAGTACCATTCAAAATATTAGGGTCACTTTCAAATGTACACAGAAAGTCAGCTATCCTGAGACATCATCAGACATCCATTCACTTGCCGCAGTCAGCAGTTACCAATGAAGAGCCACCATAATTCACAGATAGGTTATAATGCTCTGTTGACCTAGCATGCTATGGCCAACACCAATTCTTGAATTCAGTCTTCTTCACCTTGCAGTTGGGTCACATTAGTGGATCGTCGGCATACATTTTTTTCTCATCTGTCCACAAAACCTTTTTCTACAACACTGTAGGGCTTTTTACATACTTTTCAAACTAATGTTGTCATCCTGTGTTCAATGCTAACTTGTGGTTTGAGCCTTGAAATCCTCTTTGCTGGTAAAGAGTTGTCCAGAAGGTAGACATTGAAACAGAACACCCAGTTTTTTCCTTTTTCTCTGATGTTCCAAAATACTGCTTCTGGCAAGAGTAAGGTTTGAGTAGTTTCTGATAAAAAATTTTACTGACTCATAACAGCGTCCGTTATTTTCATTGACGTCTTTGATCTTCATAAAGATACACAAATAGCAGACTCCAAAGACAAATGTACAGTGAGTGAAAAACTATTTCATCCCCTGCTGATACGGTACGTTTGCCCACTGACAAATAAATCATTTTAATGGTAATTTTATTTGAACAGTGAGAGACAGAATAACAACATTAAAATCCAGAAAAACACATGTCAACATTTTTATAAATTGATTTGCAAAATATTAACATAATCATATAATATCTGTATTTTGTGTGTCCTCCCTAAAAAACATACGGAAATAGTTTGGAATACTCATTTTCTCAAGTATTCTTCTGGTAAATTCTTCTAAGCTTTTTGCAAGATTGGCATAACCTCTTTCAACTTTATCCATCTTTTGTTCTTTTGCCGGCACAAGTATTCCCAGACAGATGCGATTTTGTTGAGTTTTAGCAGAAAGTTTTTTTTGCCAATTCATCAAAGGCAATTTCTTGTAAGACTTATCATAGTTGAAGCATATACTTTGGTGCCAGAGGACTCTGACAGATGTTGATCAAATAATTGATTGGATTTCCATCTGTCCCATGAGGGAATCACCTTTAAGTACTCTTCAGCTGATGCAGCCAAGTATTTTTTTCTTCCACCGTTTCCTGTCTTCAACTTGCCAAATTTCTTCAGATTACTTCATGACATTTCTTTTGTCCATCTCATGAGATATAGTGGGGAGAACAAGTATTTGATACACTGCTGATTTTGCAGGTTTTCCTGCCATAATTAATTAGCATTTTATTGCCTGACATAAGTATTTGATACATCAGAAAATAAGAACTTAATATTTGGTACAAAAACCTTTGCAATTACAGAGATCATACGTTTCCTGTATTTCTTGACCAGGTTTGCACACACTGCAGCAGGGATTTTGGCCCACTCCTCCATACAGACCTTCTACAGATCCTTCAGGTTTCGGGCTATCGCTGGGCAATACGGACTTTCAACTCCCTCCAAATATTTTCTATTGGGTTGTGGTCTGGAGACTGGCTAGGCCACTCCAGGACCTTGAGAGGCTTCTTACAGAGCCACTCCTTAGTTGCCCTGGCAGTGTGTTTCGGGTCATTGTCATGCTGGAAGACCCATCCACGAACTATCTTCAATGCTCTTACTGAGGGAAGGAGGTTGTTGGCCAAGATCTCGCGATACATGGCCCCAACCATCCTCCCCTCAATACGATGCAGTTGTCCTTTGCAGAAAAGCATCCCCAAAGAATGATGTTTCTATCTTCCGGTTGGGATGGTGTTCTTGGGGTTGTACTCATTCTTCTTCTTCCTCCAAACACTACGAGTGGAGTTTAGACCAAACAGCTCTATTTTTGTCTCATCAGACCACATGACCTTCTCCCATTCCTCCTCTGGATCATCCAGGTGGTCATTGACAAACTTCAGATGGGCCTGGACATGCGCTGGCTTAAGCAGGGGGACCTTGCGTGCACTGCAGGATTTTAATCCATGACGGCGTAGTGTTACTAATGGTTTTCTTTGAGACTGTGGTCCCAGCTCTCTTCAGGTCATTGACCAGGTCCTGCCGTGTAGTTCTGGGCTGATCCCACACCTTCCTCATGATCATTGATGCCCCACGAGGTGAGATCTTGCATGGAGCCCCAGACCGAGGGAGATTGACTGTCATCTTGAACTTCTTCCATTTTCTAATAATTGTGTAGAGGTTGGAGTCTGTTTGATTGAGTGTATGGACAAGTGTCTTTTATACAGGTAATGAGTTCAAACAGTTGCAATTAATACAGGTAATGAGTGGAGAACAGGAAGGCTTCTTAAAGAAAAACTAACAGCTCTGTGAGAGCTGGATTTCTTACTGGTTGGTAGGTGATCAATTACTTATGTCATGCAATAAAATGCTAATTAATTATTGAAAAATCATCCAATGTGATTTTCTGTTTGAGATTCTTTCTCTCACAGTTGAAGTGTACCTATGGTAATAATTACAGACCTCTACATGCTTTGTAAGTAGGAAAACCTGCAAAATCAGCAGTGTATCAAATACATGTTCTCCCCACTGTATCATTACTTTTTGGAAAACAATATACATTTGTATTTGTTTTTATTTTAATATTATATATGGCACTAACAGATTAAGCCTAGTCCTGGACAAAACAAATTGTTGGCCAGAAATTGGTTTTATCTGTTTGTGAAACCGGGCAAAACTATGGGTCGTTTTCACAGACTAAGCCTGGTCTAGGAAATGAAACAAGCTCAATATAGTTTTCTATTGAACTAGATTTTTTTCTCCTAGAAAATGATTAGTCAATGGTTTATGTGGGTAATGTAGGTTTATTAAAGCCACCCATCAAAAGTGTTCCCCTATCAGTTAGCAAATCTTATGTTTCACAGGTGAAATAGATGCCACAGTTTATGATGGTAATTGGCACATTACTTTATTTTGAAAACAGACATTGAAACCATTTTTTCTCCACAATTTAACTCCCTAGATTCAAACTGGACATTGCACTCACTGAAACATAGGAAACGTTTTTTTTTTCTTTTTTGTGTTTGATTTTCTTTTTTTAACATCAGTGCAAGAGTAATTCCAATTTATATCAAACTGTCATAACAACACCAAGGACATCAAAAAGAAGCCACGTTTTCTTTGTATTGTGACTGTGAAAAGTTCCACTTATTGGAAGAGTTCCCGTTCAACTTGTTAGATGGTTCATGCTAATTGTGTAAATTCAGAAGGGTATAATTTTATTCTGAGATCCACAGAATTGCTGTCATAGTATTCATGTCATAGTATTCATCATCATATCAAAATCACCTCAGCTTTGTTAGTTGTTTAAGTGAGGAAGCAGAAGGGCAGATTACTTCATGTAAACCAAGCTTGATCATCTCAAGCAGAAAGTGTCCTGCTATGAGGAATTTCTTTTAAAGCTCAGGACAAAAGAAACGCGTATACATCCAACCATCGATTCACTCATGTAGGATACAACATACACCTAAATCATACCACTGATTGAGCCAAAAAACACATTTTTGTGTTTGAGCCAAAAAACACATTTTTGGAAACTCCCCCAGCATAAGAAAATCCTTGCCACACAAAAAATGACAAACAAATAAAAATGGACTGTCTTCACATCTGGAAGGCAAAGATTCACCCCTTAAATTCATTTGTAATCATATTATTTTCTCTATGTTAAACTTTTTCTTGGTCGTCCTTGGACTCCTGGGGTGCCTCTGCTGGGACCTCATCCGCTGGTTGAGATTCCTCGGCAGCATCTGGACAATTAACCACAGAGACGGAGATACAGAGATAGAGAAAAAGAAAATGAGAAAAACAAGGGGGAAAGAGAGAGAACCTTAGTATTGTAATGATCTCCGGTTATGCTTTATTTTGAAAATGTGTTTTGATGAATTTCTTTGGAGGTGACTTGTTAATAAGGGTGTGGTCCACCTGTGCTGATATCCTTGATAATCAGGGATGGCCCAACTCATAATTAAGATTGGTAGGACAACGGCTCCATTTGGAAGGAGGCGAGCAGCAATAGCAACACCTTCAGGTATTGCCTCCCAGTTATTGAGACATTACATGCCTGAAACATCTCTCCTTCCCCGTTGATTTGTCTTGCTTCACAATGGTGTAAACTCCTTTAGTCATGAGTATTCATTTTAGTTTGCCTTTTTGAGGGAGACCCAAGTTTCTAGAACTATTTGTTTCCTGTTGCTAGACAACGCACCCATAGATGTCTGACTGATCCCTTTCTGTTGTGTGTAGTTTACCGAAATGACTCATTTGTCAGTTCCCTTTCATTTTGAGTGCCTAAGCTTTTGGTTGGTGAATACAAATACAGGACTCACCATTTTATTTTCAGAGGACTGTGTGATATACAGTCACATACACATGCACATTGTGTTAAATAGTGGCTACTCTGACTAGCCTCCTTACCACGGAGGCTCATTATGAAGAGGGTTGTCTATGGCTGTCACTCTGCAGTAGCAGACATACTTACAAATTGGCCTGTGACGCCCTTTGGAGGGCAGAAACAGATACAATGGCAGCAGTTCATTATTCTCCTACCTGCTCGATGTGATTATGCTGTTCAGAACATCTATTCAATCTGTAATGCTGAAGCACACTAAACTGCCAGTTAAAGGGGCACAAAAATATTCCTTTTAAATTTAAAGCCTGCAATACATTGTTTATAGTACAGATGGCCTGTATTACACAATGTTATACTATATTATTTTGGGATTTTTACACTATATCCTATTGGCTGTTATGCTATTAATTTGCTATGTAAGTTCTGTTTATACTGAGAATTTAGTCGGGCAGGGACAGACTTGCGACACAGGGATCTAAAAAAAAAGAATGCAACAATAAACAACGATGCTAACTGGTGGTCTCTCCGTTAGCTACAAGGAGAATGTAGTTAGAGCAGACCGATTTCCCAGCAATTTCCCTGTGGTGTTGAAGGTGCTGTTATTCAGTCACAGAAATGTTCACTTCACAAAGTTTTCATGCCTGTTTCACATTACATTTGCAAGAGGAGAAACAATCACAGGGGTGCAGGCCTCGAACAAACCTGCCGTTCTGTTATGTTGCATATGTTGACCTACAATTAAGGCTAAAATAGCGTAATACTTACCAACCAAGAGAAGTGCTATATTTATTATATATTAATGTAAGATTGCCTTTGTTATTATATTTAAAAGTATTCATTATATATATCAAAACCAGGCCTCATCTGAGATAGTTGGACCGGTTTCAGCTGGTTCTAAACATTGTCTGGATACTGTGGTCATTCTTATTTTGTAATCATCTACACAGACAGGGTGCAGATGATTAAAAAGCATATTTGCAATCAGATCAGAACAAGATCAGGGCAGTCGGTAATAAATGGGGACAGTGTTTCCAACCAGAGCTATTGGTCACGTTCCCTGTCGGTAATGATGTCACCTCGAGTGCATTGGACTAAAGTGGGAAGCGTCAACCCTGTGACATCATCTTCACTAGTCATCCACTGAGAGTCAGAGATGCTGTTGGACCTGACCGTGTGATTCATGACAGATGACTCACTGCACTTAGCATCCTATCAACAGTCAGCATGTTTCAGGTATGGCTTTAGCCTAACTATCACTGTGAAAACATCATGACATCTCAACCCATCCTGGAAGATGAGCTCATTTATTATTCATCCACATTTCTCTGTCTGGGGATCCATAAAGCAGATTCAGTCCTTTATTAATTCGATATGACAGTGTCCATCAATACTCTTTCAGTAAAAGGTCTAGCACCAAGCATGCCTTGTGTTTAACTGTGTGCGGACACTAAAGATCCAGACAAAACACTCTCCACTCCACCACATATTCAATTAAAGTGTGTCTATATTATTCACCTTGGATCTGAATTCAAATAAAACCGTCACTGCAGTACAGGCATTTGTTTCTGGTCTTTGGCGCTACATAAAACCAACTACAGACGTGTAGAAATATTATTAATGTGACCACAACCCACTGACGGGCCTGAATTAAACAGAGAGATGTGAGTAGCTCTAAATGGGAATTGGTTAGCATAGACACGTCATCATCTGATGGTTTACATCCAAATTGGCCAATTTTACAATAAGAAGTAACGGCAAAAATCCACATGGTAATTTTGTGAGTTAATGTTAGTGAAACACTGAAGCATTTTACAGCAACATACTGAAAAAGACATTGCATTGTGGGAAATGTGGGCACGGAAAAACTGCTGTATTTTGAATAGAAACTGTAATTCCACCCCACAGAACAGAGTAATGCACAGTGTGTTTGTAGCAGCCGATTGAGACTAGTGGGTGCATGTTGTTTCTGGCTCATTACCATTGGGGTGTGGCCTTCTAAGGAGCATCTTGCTGCACCCGTGAGAAAGCAGTACCAGTGTAACCTCCATTTGGTTACAGTGCCTCATCAATTTAAGCTGTATAGCGGCCAGACCAGAGTAGTGGCAAGCCTAGAACCTTAAATTGCTGACAATCTTGCAGAGCAGTGGTTCGGCAGCCTTTCTTAAGGCAATTAGAAGAGCATATGAGACAAAAATGTCAAATGTTTATTAATATGCTGTAATTTGTAAAGATCTATTAGCCAACAGGGTTACACCAAAAACGTATTATTACAGTTAAAATAATAATAGATAATATGACATTAGTATGCTGTAAATGTAAAATGTATTCATCCATTTAATCATTATTTTTGATTACAGCAGGTATACTGTTATATAATAGCTTTTACACTTCTGTATTGAGTGTCATTGCACGGTAATGACTTTCATACTGTGTTGATATTGCAGTAGCGTAGGTGTACAGTAACATAAAATACAGCACCAAGGAGCCGGTAGGTAGTTGTCAAATACACATCAACTCTATAATTCTGTAGACTAGGGGCTCAAATCGATCAAACCTGCATTGCAAAATGTACACAGCCACTCCTTTTCCCACGGTCAATAAACTCACAGGTGGAATTTGGGTATTGTAAAAAAAATAAAAAACTGACTTGTCTTCCATATTGTAAAATAAACAGCGTTTATTTTAAAGTTTGGGTATAAGCCAGCTGCTTGCACCCTGAGGTACGCATTCACCTTTCAGAGCTTGAGGTGTGTGGGCATGAGCTGGATGTTTTAATTACAGGCACTGTGTAAAAATTACTATGGCAGTTTTGAATGAATCTCTGGCCAAGTCTAATAAAACCTGGCAAGGAAGCTATCCCAGGTCTACATTAGTAGGCAAGTACATGTAACTATGACAACCTGTCGACGGTGTAGCCTCCCTGACCTAGTTTCTCCCGGTCTTTCACTGAGGCTCCGCCCCAAATGGATCCCTTTTTCCTAGACAGTGCATTGTGTCTGACCAGCACCCATACAGCTCTGCTGAAATCCAGTACACTGTGTGGGAAACAGTGAAATGGTCCATTTGGACTGCTGAATCCCCCACCCCAGTGGAGGCCCTGACGTACGCTTCATTAGATCCATGAAACACTCCAAAACGTAACCAGAATGTAACCTACCAGGCCATTGTGGCTTTGACTCCTCTCATATTGTTTCAGGGGACTCAGCTCCTTGAACCAACAAAAGACAACGTTGAGACATTGAGCTATGACCTTCATTTTGATTTGTCTCCAAGGCAATTCTATGGTTCGAAAAAGGCTATTAAAGCTACGCTAAGGCCACGCTCGTATTGCCCATCTTGTTTCTACTCTGTGGCATCAGACACATGGATGTACGTGGCATCGGTGGGCCTACCGTGTTTGTCTTGTGAAGGGTTTGGCTCCCCGTCAGTTGTCTCGTTGACAGTAGTAGCAGGCACGTCGGCTTGTTTGGACTCCTCCTGGACGGCTTCACCGTCCACACCTTTCTCGGGATGATCGGTCGAGGGGCTCTGGGCGGCATCGCTGCCGTCCACCTCTCCGGGCTTCTCCAGGGCGTCGCTCGTCTTTACACCGGCCTCCTCTTTTTGGGTCTCGGAGGACGGTGCCAAGGCATTGGGAGAGGCTGCCGCGGGCGAAGTCGCTGCGGCTACAGGAGAGGTGGCGACAGAGGCGGGAGAGTTTGCTGGCTTTTCTGAGGTGGGGCTTTTGGCTTGGTTCGTCTCCGCCTCTTTCTGGTCAGCCGGGGCCTCTCCCTCAGCCGCCTGCTCTGTTGCAGCGGGGGCGTCATCCTTCTTCTCCTCCTCCGGCTCCCCTTCTGCCGCCTCCTTTGCTTCCTCCTCTGGGACAGCTGGACTGGCTTCGTCCTCCTCCTCTCCATCTTTCATTTTTTTCCGGATTATGTGTCCACGGAAGCTGGCCTGGATTTTGGTAGCCGCCTTGTGGGCTTTGTCCTCGGGCTTCTTCTCATCCTGCTTGATTTCTTGGTCAGCCTCGTCATTCTTCTCAACCTTGGGAAAGAGGTAGGGTATCGAGAAGTGATGAGCATATTTAATGACAACAAACTTTCCAAATGCGCTCTCTGGTAGACAAATTGTCTTCCCTAAAATGAAGAAATGTCAGCAAAAGGAAAAATGTCAGTGACCTTTTCGAAATCAAACAGGTACACTTCCAGTGATTTACTGAGCTATTAAAGCTGTTGCACCACATCTGTACGTCATAATGTGAAGTCTGTCTAATGAACTGGAGTCAGAGTCCCACAGCAAGGGGTCCTTCCTAACAGTGAGTGACCATAACCATCATGAATAGTCTTTTTCCATGCAACATCCTACAAATAAGTTCTCTCATTGTGGTAGATTAACAGATAGCTGTCCACTTTGATAGAAGGAATTGGATGTCCTTAACAAACAGTCTACAAAGATATGAGGGATGTTAGCAAGAACTCTTTGTCAGCAAGATCTCTTGGGTCAATGAAGTCCTCAGACCTCAGTGACCCACCCCACCACCATACCCACCACTCATAACAGACAGCAGTTTAGAGATGCACAATTTTGGCAACTTTCTCGAAATGTCCTGGTTTTCCAAAAACCCTAGTTCAAGGATTCTGAATTTCCCTCATGTTCCCCCCCAATGCCAGGAATGCTTAGAGTGGGGTTTTGGGATAATTCAGGAAATTTGTTGAAAGTGTCCAGAATATTGCAACCCTAACCAAGTTATTATTAAAGATGAAGGGGAGTTAAGATGAAACAAAGGTGGATAGTTTGAGACAGAATATACAGCAGGAAATGACAGTTGGTTCTGAGCAGGGTTGTTCAGGTTTGGGAAGTGAGAGGTGGG
Organism: Esox niger; assembly: GCA_016801105.1. NCBI lineage: Eukaryota > Metazoa > Chordata > Actinopteri > Esociformes > Esocidae > Esox > Esox niger. Next base: position 35,679 of record JACXGJ010004858.1, read on the forward strand.
TGATGATTACTGGAGCAGAGTTTAGGAATTGAAATAGGAAAATAAGTAGGATAGGTGTTTGGGCCTGTACAGATGTTACCTTTGATATCTGGATCCACAGTTGGGGTTGTCCATCAAAGACAGGGCTGTTTTATGATTCTTACAAATCTAATGAAAAAGAAATTAAGTGAAATAAAGGAAAATAAATAATGATGTTCAAATTGACAAAGCAAAAAAATGGATTCATACATTAAAAATTAATTGATAAATAAACAAACAAACAGATCATATAGATTTAAATTATTATATCAAGAAAATTATGATAATACCTGTGAGCCAATATGAAGACAACTATAGCAGTGTGGCCTGAACCTGACTCTGGTTACATTCTTGACCTATAGTTATTTGTTCTATTACAATATTACAAATGTATGTTTTCATTAGGGGTGGCTGAAAGCCCACTAATCAAGACTTTTGGCCAAAAAGTTACTGGTTCTAATCACAGAGCCAAGAACGTAGAATAAAATCTCTCGTTTTGCCCATGAGCAAGGCACTAAATATGAATTGCTCGTAAATAGTTGTGGATAAAGTAATCTAATATCGGTAACTTACTGCCTTTGCTGACAGCTATTTAATTCAGAAAAATGTAGTATTACAACTAGGTTATGTGGTTGTCCTATCTTAGGATGAATTTACTAACTGCATGTTGGATAAATGTCTGCCTAATTGCAAAAATTGTATTATGTAAACATGCATATTAGTAGCCATTTGTTTTGCTGTGTTTTTAGCTAACATAATTGGTCAGTATCATTATGCTGTTTATGCTACGTTATTCAAAATGTGTGGTTCACCGAAATCCAATTACTGAATTCCCAAAGCTGCCTTTTGGATCATCTCTTAAAGATGCAGAGACATCCTCCTGCAAACAATCAAACGTTACCTTGACAACCAGTGTGCAAACTCATCACTCATCCTCCCGTTGTTTTAAGCTATGAAGGGCTGTATGTCACTGTGATTGACATGGCACCTGACCCCTCAGGGCAGCAGCCAATAGAAAACCATAAATCTGGTATATAATCAGGTTTGCAGGGAGGGGCTGGTCGTTTCTTTGGTCTGGGCGTTTCATCAGGGTCAATGGGTGTGTGTGCGTGTGTGGCATGTTTTAAGAGGACAAATATGCCTTAATCACCTGCTACCGACAAAGACAACCTTACTTTAAAATCATGACAATGCCATTACGGAATAATTTACTGAGGAGGCGTGATCCATCCAATCTAGTTATGAGATGTGATGGACTTTGAGTAGGCGGTGAACAGAGTGCGTCTGGCACTCTCTGTCGGCTGTAATGGTGTGCAGGTCTCCAGTGAATTATTGCCCGTTTAATATGCATGATCTCATGGGCACTTGCAAAGTTTGGCCCGAGCACTTACTCAAACAGAATTACTTACTGAAACTGTGAGTCACCGTGAGAAGGGTTTTGTCGAGATGGTTTTTGGGGAATATGAGACATGACATCATGTTGGTATTCTGAGAACGTGACAAAGGTTGTTCTTTTTATTGTAAATGATTCAGTCTCATAACTGCATTGATTCCACTTATCGTTTAGAACTCGTGGCATTGATTTCTAAAACATTTTACCACAATAAATTTTAGTCAATTTCTATAGATTTTCCCAAAAGTGAAATTGCCAAGGCAATAGGTTTGCCTGTCTGCTGACCAATGTACCAAAACAGAACCATTTTGAAAGCAAAAATGCAAATGATGAAATCTGATATTAACATATACAAAGTACCTGCATCTTTAGGGGAAGGTCTACATGGACAGTTACATCTTTATATTCTTACAAGCTTATATGCAATTTAAACCTCAGTAATTAAAGATATGTGTGGTTATTACGAACAGCATAATCAGTCAATTCCCCATAGAAGCGTTACAAAACTGTCTCCCTTGGCCACTATCTGCATTTGGCCTTTAAGATAGCTGATTGCACGTAGATGATACATTATCATTAAAAGCTAGGCTACGGTCGACCTAAAATAATGTACTGTACGAATCTCGGACCCCAGTCGCTGTCCTTGGGTGGGCAACCTCGTGTGAACCACACCCCACAGCGGGTTTATTGATGAATCCATCAACAGCAGCCAGCCACCATCCCCCACGTCACACCGCCGTCTCAGTTTGGAAACCATTAAAGACTTCGCTACAGTAGGTGAATAAGACAGCCCCTGCTAGGTGAATAAAAATGCACACAGCCGGCGTCCCCTCGTTTTATTCTTTTTCACTTTAGCTCCCCAGCTCCTCTACACGGGTGAATGCAGAGCGCCGATGCAGTGAAACCCCTTTTTTTTGTAATAACATGCATAATACCGCGATATCACCCTTATCTGAGCAAACCAACACTAATAATCTATATGTTTTAATTTAATCCATGTCGGTATTAACACGATAGCTTGGCTCTTGGACCGCTAACACGACTGACATGAGAAAATTACCGACCTATAAATGTGTAGTTAGCCCAAATATGCCCAGTAAATTAATATTCGCAGATATATGTCGTTTGACAAATCCCAGCGTAATTATGGGTTTTTCCGGTCAGAACGTGAACTGGTGAGTGCAGGGTTGTAGTCTGCAGCTGAGCTCCCCCCCCCACCCTCCTGAGCTGCTACTACCCACTCACAGCACCACACCCTTTCATCCAGCTGTCTTCTCCTGCAGGAGAGGGGGTTTCAGGTGTAGGATGAATACATTCACCGACCGGCACGGCCCCACGCTTCTCTGACACACGTCTTATTTCCCAGGACAGTGGATTTATGAGCAGTGTCGTTCATGTATTCCATGGCCCCTAAAATTTTTAGCGTGCCATGTGCCGGCATCGTAATAGCCACCGTTAATTAATTGAGTCAGTTCTTCACCTTGAACAAAGGTTCCACAACCGTGGCTTGCCTGACAAGCAGGTCTGGTGCATCCGTTTAAAAAGCCGGTTGCTGCTAAGCTAATACTGCTGCTGTCTGAGAAACGCCATGCTTTTAACGGCAAGCCATGGGCAACCCCTGTTGTTAAACCTTATATATGCTTTATGTTCATCCATCTATATCCCAGACTTCATTCACTCTTTACCTATTCCTCAAAAGCAGAAAGCTATGTCTAAGGGCTGAATGCGGTATGGGAGGCAGTTTTCCCTGTGGTGAGTCTAACGTACGGTTGAGATAGCGGCATTGTGTGGAGAAGGGGTTTAATGCAGTATTAAAGCTAAGAGAGAGCGAGATGCCTCACCCACTTCAATGCAATGTGCTGCCTAGCTGGTCTGGAATGACTCATACATGCTGACATTTTAAACAGCAATCAAGTGATGCTGAAATCCAAGGTATTATCAAGTGGATAAATCGCACTGAGATTTGATAGTTCCAGCACATGAAAAGCACTTTGATAACTAAAAATCTATATTATTAACTATTAAAATGTTGTCTGCTCTCCACCCCCCAACCCCCCATATTCAAAACACCTTCCTTTTCAGAGAAAGGATATCTTGCATGTCTTAAACTGAATTATGCAGACATAAACATGCATACCTTATTGAAAAGACACACTTTTAACCCCAGATCCGTTCTAATGCTTTTATCCTGTTAATGTATTCTTACTGTCCTCCCTGGAGTCACCGTGGCCATGCTATTGCCAGAGGAGTTGTCTCAGCCAGTGAATCTTCCTTACCCCACCCTTTTTCCTCAGCAAACTTGCCTCCGAATTCTCCTGTTTCTTGGCGATAACACCGCAATCGTTATTTTTTCGGGGGGTGGCAATTAGAGCATCAATTAAGAGCAGCCTTGGGGTAATGAGACAATTGTGTACGCAGACATGGTAAGATATTGTCAACCCAACGCTGTTCCTAACGGAATATGGCCAGTCTTAATGAATGCACTACAAAGCAGTCAAGGCAATCGCGGTAAAGGGCAGCAAACAGGTGCACCAAGTGTCTATCAAAACCCTTTTCAGTGTTTAAACAAATCGATCGACAATAGTAGAAAAGCCCTCAGCATCATGTTACATGCTCCTCTTTCTGCGATTACAGCGTTAGGTCTGGCGGCACCGTGGATACACTCATTCACACACCTAATTACATTAACAAGGCGTGTCAGTTTTTCATGCGAGGTATCGCTGAAGTCATAGGGAGCCAATAAGTCAGGAAAATTGGGTAAGCATGCGTTCAGGTCAGTTACCAAAGTAAATTGTCGGAAACTTTAAACATTTTGACGTATTTCGAAACCGACCGTTAATAAAATAATCTGTAAAGAAAGCAGTTACCGGTTTTGTTCTTCTTATGCAGCACAGCATAGTTGTAGTATCCTTTCTCTTTTCCCTTCTTTCCTTCCTTTTTGCCTTTCACTTCTCTCTCGCTCACTCCCTCTGTCTCGCGCTCTTGCACACACTCTGTGGCTGTATCAACAGCTGAGTCGCCTAATGCTTTTACTCATCACAATTTGCACACACACACGCACGCACTGTCTGCCTGGTCGCGCCTCTTTCTGACTTGCCGGCTAACAATGACTACGAGCCCACCCTTTAAAAACCGCTCCCTCCCCCTCCCTCTCTTCACGCTGACACCCCACCTTCTCTTTCAGCGATGAACCCCTCCTCCATTTCTCCCTCCCCCTCTCGTCGTCCACAGGCGACCGGCTTGCAGACTTGCACTGGCTGGAGCTACAACCCCACCCTACACGGGTCCCTCAGGGTATGAATGATTGAATACATCCAATCTGTCCACAGACAATTCTCATTTTATGGCTTTTTCCTATTTTACACTGGGGCGGTGGCCCTGTTGAATATCTTTTATCCTAAAGAGGGTATTTTCCTGCAGTCAGTGCTTGGGGTAAAGCTCAGTACATAAGCTAACCTCCTGTCTCAATTACCTCTGCAAGTTCCTTGTCTGATGGAGACGCCAGCCGGTTGCTGCCAAGGATGTGTGAAAGAGAGTGATGATAATGCTTACACACGTCAATTTCTCCTCAGTACTCTGTTCACATGGAAACGCCACCAGCTCTTACATTGCCTGGCCATGGAGGAGAGGGGGGAGGGTGGGTGTGGCAGTAGCCAGGCTTCTTTCTCCTCTCTGCCCATATTTGCGCAGAATCTGCAGCAATGACCTGGTACAATGCATCCTGTGGTGAGAGCCCTCCCGTTGACCAGAAAGGAGACGCTGGGTATAATATTCTAGTCAGATCTCCATCCACCACTGGAATGCAAGCTGGCCAGACACTGAGATCTGTTATTTACTATCTCCTTGATTTATATGACTCACGGAATACCAAACAAAAGTGTTGCCATGGTAGTTCAAATTGGGTAGATTGTTTTTCTCTTTTTCAGCAGAGGTCTGTTTGTAAATAATTCAGATTGAGGAAAACAATGGATTAGGGAATTAAGTTTCTCTTTAACGCAGTGTTTGCATATAAAGACTATGCTGACTAGTTTATTGGGTAGGTTTTTGTTATACGGTCGCACCAGAAAAATGGATGGGGAGTTATAATGACAAAGGGGCCCATTTAAGGCAGAAGCTTGAAAAACACATTGAAATTATAGTTCAAATTGAACATCATATATATAAAGCATTTACAAATTAGACAAAGCATTTTATTAAGTACATTAAAATAAATTTAATTTGACAAAATGAATACATTCAAAAACATCTAAACGCCTAAGTTTGGTCCAGTCCAGAACGTAGATTTTTTAAATGAAAACATTTTTAAATGAAACACTAAATCTGAAAGATCCATTAAAAATAATAGTGACTCAATGAAGCAGATGTAGCTGATGAAATACTTTGCTGTAATTCTAGTGACCGATTCCAAGCAGACCGATTAACAAAACTCAATAGCTGTACAATTTTTCAAATGTAATAAAGCAAACAATAAATTAGTAATATACAATTCCACAAGAAAATCAACAACTGTTGAAATTATAGTGCTACACCTTCATGTCTGTGCGCTCGTGTGTGTGTGTGCATGCTTGCATTCGCTCGCTCGTGTACATGCGTCAAGCAAAGAACTCAGTGATCCCACCAGCAGTATCGGTTGTGGACCATTAATGAGAGCAAGGAGGAGTGAGTGAGTGAGTGTGTGTGTGTGTGTTGAGTACACAGACCAGTCCACCCTGTTCTTTCACCCGCCCCCACAGAACCAAGTCCAGAAACGCTAGCATTTTCAATAAACGGCGTGTGAGCGTTCCATGCAACCCCTCCCATTGCCTGCCACGGTTGCAGACCTCCGCCACCAGGGGTCACTAGCACTGAGATTCGGCCACAGCACCCCCCTTAGTGGGCCCTTCGTTTTCAATGTAGTAATCCTCTTCGTAGTCGGAATCCTAGGGGAAAAAATAAGTGGGGAGACAGATCAATATTTAATGGACACCTCATATTGTCAGAGGTAGACGGCATGTAAAATTTAGTGTATGAAATTGATCAGGCGAGACATGAAGGTGCTAATTAATTCATAAGTTAAAAAGAATAAATGGTGCCACACCAGCATATGTAGGTCGCAGCATGTCGTACTCTTCTTGTCGTGGGCGTTCCTGAGGTCAGACTCCTCTCTGTCAGGTAGATGAAAGAAGCAACATGAATAACAATGTAGCCAAAGGGTCAACGTTGGCCATATTTGCTTAGTGCCATTTCTCAATGAATCTATCCCCAAATACTCTCTCCTCGCCTTCTACTCAGTATTGGAGGAGAAGGTCCAAGATTCCTGCCATCAGATCTTCTCCCCTCCAGTGCATTTGAAAGAGAGGATGCATAGAATTGAGTGATTCATTGTTGAAAGAGTCAGTGTCCATTAAGCAGGCCAGGGACGGGGCAGGCCAGGGACGGGGCAGGCCAGGGACGGGGCAGGCCAGGGACGGGGCAGGCCAGGGACGGGGCAGGCCAGGGACGGGGCAGGCCAGGGACGGGGCAGGCCAGGGACGGGGCAGGCCAGGGACGGGGCAGGCCAGGGACGGGGCAGGCCAGGGACGGGGCAGGCCAGGGACGGGGCAGGCC
>JACXGJ010004859.1:0-42659 GCA_016801105.1 Esox niger
CCACCACCACCACCAACACCACTACTACCAAAAACACCATAACAATTACCACTACCACAACCACCAAATCCACTACAACGATTACCACCACCAGTACCGCTACTACTACTACGACCAGACTGCAATGTTTCATTACAGTTTGACGGGGAAGGGCTGTAAATAAGTTACTACTAGTTGGATCTATGAGATACATTTGCAATACAATCCGTGCAGACTTCACTGATAAGAATATTATTTTGCCCCATTAACGAATACACCAGCTGTTTTAAGTGTGCACTTACTTGAAAAGGCCACTCAACACTAGCACTTTTCCAAAAAATCACATTAATCCTTATAATACCGGCACAGGGATGTGGATTCAAAGAGGGTCTAGTTATCTCATTCACTAAATCAACGATTAAAAAATGCTGCCAACATTCTACAATGTTGAACATTTATTATTCGCCTGTCCGTTTCCCTTTAGAGAGTTGTGGGGAGACAAGACGATTAAACGAGCTGTCGGGGAGTGCAAAAGAGTGGTCAGCGCTTTCATCTGGAAAAATTATTGACATGGGAGCAGTTTATCCCATTTGCATTGAGTATTGGCTTGATGTGTTTCTTCTGTTCATAAAAAAGTATTACTTCTAAATTACAAGGAAACATTAATATGGGCTCACTGAAACAACTTAAAATGTCATGTGAAATAGCACCCTGTAAATAAATGGTTGGGAAACTCATGCATTAACATCCTTTATGAATGTTTACTTCCTTCATCTGCATGTTCCATCTATTCTATCTCTGTCTAGACATATCTACAAAACACAGACTGCCGTACTCTCAAATACCATCAAATCTTAAATTTTAAATTCAAAATGAGGAGAATAATAGAAGGTACAATGCCATGGTTAGAAACACCAAAACAATTGTTTACTCCCACCATCCTTCTGTTCCATCACTTCAGATCCCAAAGCAGAGTAGGAGAGGTGGAGAGGAGGAGAGGTGGAGAGGAGGAGAGGTGGAGAGGAGGAGAGGAGGAGAGGTGGAGAGGTGGAGAGGAGGAGAGGAGGAGAGGTGGAGAGGAGGAGAGGTGGAGAGGAGGAGAGGAGGAGAGGTGGAGAGGAGGAGAGTTGGAGAGGAGGAGAGGTGGAGAGGAGGAGAGTTGGAGAGGAGGAGAGGTGGAGAGTTGGAGAGGAGGAGAGGAACACACTAAAGGGGATTTGGGAAGCAGGGACCTTATCCAAACTGTCACAAGAAAACAGCTTTTTCGGCAGACAGAAACATACTGCAAGTGTCTGTGAGATACACAGTGAACCTTAAACGTTTTGGGAAGGCAACAATTGGATAATTGTTAAGGCTTTCTATTGGGGGTTACACAGCTGACTGTTGGCTTTCATTTAAGGGTATTTTCATCCATATGAGGAACCATTTAGAAATGACAGCACGTTTTGCACCTAGTGCCCCGATTGATGAGTAACAATTCGGACACGTAGTCATGTTTAATGCTTGGGCCTTTGCCTGAATTGATTGACTGAGGTCTGCGAACCATAGAAATCCCTAGATACTGGGACTTTTCCTGGGTGATGTTCTGCCAGGCCTATAAGCAGCCATTTGCAGATCCTAGTTGTTTCGGGGCCTTTTTGGCTTCAGTCTCATTTCTATATACATAAACAACATTTAGCCGATGCTCTTATCAAGAACAACTTGAAATTAGAACAAAAGATATATGATTATCTATATGTTAATTTTCTCACCATTGGAATATGTGTAACCCTTCAGAACGTCACATGATCTATTTTAAATTGAATTCAGGTTGCGTGACTGACTTGGGTGGTCAAGAACGTTCTGGTCCTGGATAACTCCTTCATTGGAGTGTGTTTGGAGTCATTGTCCTACTGCATGAAGAAGGACAATCAATGATTACAGAGGCATTTGGCTGGATCTGAACAGACAATATGGTTCGGTACACCCCAGATTTCAACCTGCTGCAGCAGTTACATCAATGAAGTCAAGTGAGTAAGTTCCAGCGGCAGCCATAAACACCTGAAACATAACACACACACCCCCCCACCCCCACCCCACCATATTTTACAGTTTAGGTTTTATGTCGGTTCCTCTATTTTCTCTCCACTTTCCTCTGCCATCACTCTGGTAAAATGTTAATCGTTGTCTCATTTGTCCAGTTTCCCAGAAATGTGCAGGCTCTTGTAGATACTTTGCAGGCTCTTGTAGGTACTTTTCAGGTCATCCTGTTTTTGAAGCTGTCTAGTGTTTTTGTACACCAGTCTAACCATGTAGTGTCTAGTGACACCAGTGCCAGACTCTATATTGCAAATAGTAAGTCTAGAATCAACACTAGACATCCACAGCTCTTTTGTGCATGAACTAATTCTGCAAACAAATCCAAGGACTATATGCAAACCACTGACCATATGCACTGCAACCCCACAACACTGTATCATCTGAAAACCAAAGGGCTGGACTTGCGTTCATTAGGTTACAAATGGAAGATAACTGCATTTCTACCGTGTACTGTCGGTGCCAATAAGAAAAAACTAATTTTAAAATACAGCAAAAAAATGTTTTGAACCATTTGAAACATTTTCTATTGCATTCCCAGGGGGAACTCGATCTCATTGTTTGTTTCTCATAAAGGGTCATCAGCAGCCACCCGCCCTCCATCGAGGTCCTATATGACATCATTGCATGGAAGAGTGCAGCCAAGATCATTGCTGACCCATCCCACCCCTGGTCACCTACTGTTACAAAGCAATTCCCCGACAGACGCAGGGACAGGGCAGGGTAGGGCAGACGCAGCATCTCATATGCTCACCACCCATTGTATGTTTTTATTTCAAAATGTTGTCAATTTTGACCCCAACCCTTGATATAGCAGCACCCTCAGTGGGCCTGGACGTTCTCTGCATTTACACATTATTGGAACAACCTGTCCAAACAACTTTGACAGAAGATGGAATAGTCTTGTTTTAATGGGAAGGGGTGTACGAGCTGTGCAGATGGAGGGGAATCAGAGGGAATAACGCAATGCATTATGAACACACAACTAACTTGTAGAATTGTTTTTAAATCCAAAATAGCCTACCCCCAAATATGAAACTATATAACCCACCCCCAAATATGAAACTATATAACCTACTCACAAATAGGAAACTATATAACCTACTCACAAATAGGAAACTATATAACCTACTCACAAATATAAAAATATATAACCTACTCCCAAATATGAAACCATATAAAACTTACCCCAAATATGAAACTATATAGCCTACTCCCAAATATGAAACTATATAACCTACTCCCATATATGAAACTATATAGCCTTTGACTGACTATACAGAGATTTGACTGACCTCTAAACAACTAAATGTTATTTTTTTCTTAAGTAGACATATCAGACGTTTTAATAAAACCAAGTTGTTTCATGCGTTTAGCCAATTTTTTATGAAATAATAACTAACCTAAAGACAACCATAAATATACAAATATTAAAAACGTAAGATGCTGACCGGACACACTGCAGCAGCTGGCATTCCCCTCTACCTGGACTTCCAGTGTTTGTCCTGATGCTGCCATACGCCGATAGAAAACAAAGTGCCCTGTTTCCATAATGACTTCGCCTGTGCGACAGTGAAATCGACGTACAAATTAACAACGGTGTTTAACCAAGCACCCGGAGAGTAGCCCATTTCAGCAGCCTATATTGCGGTCATCAATCGCTTACTTGCCCAGTCCTACATCATGCCAACAAAAATTTGGGATATGGCTGGGGGTTCATTTCTTGGGTGTTGTTGCAGCAGCGTTATGTTTTTATCATGTCCCGTTTTTCATTGTTGTATCTGTATTTACTTTTGACTCCCAGTCCTTCCAGAGTAAAATGTTAGGGTTAAAGAAAGGAGATTTAGATTTCTTAAGAACACATCCCTGGTGAATTCTGAGAAAGTCAGTCTTCTGTATAACAGTGAGTAAAGGATTTGTCAACACATCATCAGAGATTAGCTCTCCTCATAGGACCAGGCTAATGGCTCTCTGTCAGTAATTTGTGGGCACACACACATAAGGTCTTTGGTTTGGTTATTGAGAGTTTTTGCTGTTTTGGTGTATTAGTCAAGACTGTGGAAGACAATATTCCCAGTTCAGGTTTAGTCACTGTTCAGTTCAAGGTTTCCAATTCAATCACTGTTCAGTTCAGGTTCTCAGCTCAGTTCAAGGTTTCCAATTCAGTCACTGTTCAGTTCAGGTTCTCATCTCAGTTCAAGGTTTCCAATTCAGTCACTGTTCAGTTCAGGTTCTCATCTCAGTTCAAGGTTTCCAATTCAGTCACTGTTCAGTTCAGGTTCTCATCTCAGTTCAAGGTTTCCAATTCAGTCACTGTTCAGTTCAAGGTTTCCAATTCAGTCACTGTTCAGTTCAGGTTCTCAGCTCAGTTCAAGGTTTCCAATTCAGTCACTGCTCAATGACACAGGAGAACTTGGCGGTTAGATTGGAGACACGTGTTCCTTATAGCGCCACAGTGTGCTCAATATCCACTGACAAGCCCAAACATTATGACAACCTGCCTAATTTTGTATAGGTCCCCATTTTGCAGGCAAAACAGCCCTGACCCGTTGAGGCATGGACTCCACTAAACCTCGTGCTGATGGCGTGCTGTTGCATCTGTGACCAAGACATTAGCCGCAGATCTTAAGTCTGGTAAGTTGTGAGGTGGATCCTCCATAGATTGGACCTGTTTGTCCAGCACATCCCACAGATGCTTGATTGGCTTAAGATGTGGGAAATTTGGAGTCAGTGTCAACACCTTGAACTCGTCACGTTCCTCAAACCATTCTTAAACCATTTTTGCTTTGTGGCAGGGCGCATTATCCTGCTGAAAGAGGCCAATGCCATCTGAGTATACCATTGCCATGAAAGGGTGCACATGGTCTGCAACAATGCTCAGGTAGGTGGTACTTGTCAAAATAACATCCACATGAATGACAAGACCCAAGGTTTCCCAGCAGAACATTTCCCAAAGCATCGCACTGCCTCCGCCGGCTTGCCTCCTTCCCATAATGAATTCTGGTGCCGGTTATATCTAAAAAAATTCTGCTACCCAAGCTTGTCAAAAAGGAACTGGGTGGCATCTGAGATACCCAACGTGACATATGTATGAACGGATGGAGACAGATAAGCAGTCTCCTCTCCGATATCATCATGGGAGTATATGAAGTAGGCTATGCAATAGCGCGGTGCAACAACACGCCCGATTCCTGGCAAAGAAATACGTCCATTTGGAATGAATGTACTCCATTAGATTGTTCCATCAATGTAAAGAGCATCAACTGAGCGCAGCCGGTAGACAGGTTAACATGGGGTGGGGATGCTTAGTTACTATACCTCTATCTGCTCCATTAACAATTACATGTCATGAAAGAAAGGACAGGATAGGCAGTGAAAGACATCTGAAAAAGGTATCTAGGATTTCACTTTCCATTAATCCTTGAAAACAGGTTTGAGAGGCATTCATTTACGAAAAAACAACCAACACCCATTACGTACACGCTCTCTAATAATAGGTTGAGAAACGCTGACACACACGCATGCGCACTCACGGGCACGTGCACGCACGCGCACACTTCTGTTGGTGCTCTGGGCTCATTATATTAGCCGGCAGCCTGTTTTCTCATTAAGAAGAGAATGACGGTAGACTGCAGCAGAACACTCCCTAGGAGGAGACTGACCATCCCACTAGACATGACCTTGACTGGTGCTTTGGATTAAACAACAGCCGAGGCCACGTTAGTGGCCCATTACCGTTAAATGGGGAATATTTGGGTGTTTGCACTTATTAATTAAACATGGAGAGAGATTTCTTCCTCAGGGGATATGCATGTTATCTGGCCAGACTGAGCTTGGCCATAAAAAGAGAACAAAGGTCCAAACGTCCCCTTCAGCCATAACTTCGTAGGATGATGGAACTGTGGTTGGGTAGTCGTTGAGATGACCTGCTGATGTGTGGAGAGCCAGCCAACGACGGCTTACGTCAACATGCCGGGCCGCTGTCCAAGCCAACCAAGTCCGAGTGAGCAGGACAGACGGGCGTGAACTGCAAAATGGCCTTTTCCCTGTTGCCTTGACAGCGCTCTGGCAGCGGGCCAAGCTGCGGCGCGACTCTAATTCGGCCACCGTGCCGGCGTGCCGTCCCGTGAGGGCCTGGCATCCTTTCCAGATGGTGCTGCTGGGGGTGAATGGAGAGAACAGGGAGACTGGAAGTGAATGATGACTGGCTCCTGACCACACATCCGGCAGGCTGGTCTCCTCCATCTCATACCGTGTCGACCGTCAGGCAGTGTCAGACATGAGAGTGTTAGGCTACGGAGAGGTTTAGCTGACAGGGAAAGCTTTTCATTTGTCATGATGTCTTTGCTAAGAACCTCGGTGGCTTTGTGATAAGACAAAGAGGAATGTGTACAGTGTGTTCATCTGAGTAATGCTGCTATAATTAACTGAAAACTTCAACTGTTTTGGTGGGCATGAAAAGGGTTCCTTTTGAGTTCAGTATGTCTTGATTTAAGTTGGTGTTTTTCTGTCTATTAAATGACTGCATGTGAATGAAGGTTGGAGGTGCTGGACCAATACAAGTTGAGGTGTTGGTCATCAATTAACAGAGTGAAGGCACAATGCTTTGATACCATTAAAAACTCATAATTTGAGTCAAACAATTGTTGAAAGCTTGTTATTGCCTACAATTAGCTTTATCAGCGCTAAATAGCAGAAATGCCAACAGCAACGCCACTAAAACAATAATTTCAAACATATTCAGCGTGATACTAAAATGTTGTGAAGTGAAAGACCAATTGGAGTTTTGAAAAGATTGTGATTACCAAACTTACTTACAAATCCCTTTGCAAAAACTAATTAATTTCAGATTTAACATGATCTACTGTTTGGGAGACTGCAGCAGATCAGAGTAAGTAGAAAATAAGTATATTCTGTAAAAAAGGACAATCACCTTAGTTTGTGTGTATTTGTGCCCGCACTCATTGGTGTGAGAGGGAGAATTATTGATTGGTAGAGAAGGAAAAAAGACAGACAGAGAGAGAGGGGGGAGACAGAGAAAGTGCCACAACACATTTCACACTCACAAGCTGGCAAAGAGAATCATCAGGCCTGAAATGTCAAGCACAACTAGAGTGGAAAAAGTTGTGTCAGCTCCAATTCTCTGAGTTCTGGAGCTGTTTCAGGAGATGCACTCCGCCAAAATGTTACGCAGGGCTCAAAGAATGTTTAGAAATGGTAGGAAAGTAATGTCTACTTCTATGATGAGACCGAAAAAAGTGGCAATGCTCTAAAATACAGTAAAACATTTTTGATTAGACTACATTGATTGCCAATATATTTAATGAATATTGCTTCTAATGTCGACATGGGGCGAGTTTCAGTATTTATCAGAATAATCCTGGTCAACATTATCTGAAAGCCTTTGTTATGATTCAGATCAACAACCAAAGCTACAAATACATTACCAGCTGTACCAGCACAACAACCATCCAATGTTCCTCACAATTTACATAATTTCCTTGACTGCCTGGGATTGTCTCTGTGAGCATCTCTCTTCCAGACTGGCAGTGTTACAGAGAGAGTGTAACACTAGATAACACTTTCTCATCCCTGCTCAACCATAGAAATGAGGGCGTGTTGGGACTGAGGGCGTGTTGGGACTGAGGGCGTGTTGGGACTGAGGGCGTGTTGGGACTGAGGGCGTGTTGGGACTGAGGGCGTGTTGGGATTGAGGGCGTGTTGGGACTGAGGGCGTGTTGGGACACAAATGCCTATCGTAGGAGGCAAGAGAAAACAAGGTCATGGTAAAATGCACAATAATCAGATTCTCAGTTTGTCGTGAGGGTACAGTGAGGTGCCGGTAGGTTGGTGCAGGCATTGTGCGCATGTAGTAGGTTCATTTATGACTCTGGTGCTTCTGTAGCAATGGGCGTCAGGAACGCAGAACACCACTCATCTGGAAAGCACACACACATGCACCGACACACCGGTCGCCAGAGCGTAAATCCATGTCTCTCACCTTCTCTAAGGTAACCATTATGACTCTGACAGATAAGGCCAGATAAGGGTGAATGCCAGACACTAACTGGATCAGAAAGCCTGTGATTCTATCGGTTTGTCAACCGCATCACGATCATGACCAGGAATGTTAGTACTTTTCCTCACTTAGCCCTAGACTGCCCATCCACAACAAGACTGGAATGCATTGCTCATGTCTTAAAATGTCTGCTGCATATTAGCGATAAACAAACTTTACCATCACAAATATTTACTAGTTGACTAAGTACTTCAGTCTGGGAATGGGCAGTGGGACCATCGGCCAACAAGCACCTATCTCAGAGAGACCAACTGCAGAGGCAGAACGGGGGGGGCTGATTTGGGGACGGGCGGGGGAGCGGGAGGGGGGCTGATGGGTTGGGGGTGTAATCCTACCCTTTGGCTAGCACTGCACCCTGCCGTGGCTGTTCCTCCCAATCACACACAGGCAGCAGGAAGCGCTGGGCTGGGGAAGCTGTCTGCTTCAGTTTGGCGTAGTGTTGCGGAGGCAAACGGCAACAATAAAAATACATTAAAGTGGATGTGCCCAGTTCTCTGCGTACTGTGCAACTCCCAAAAGTGTGCCTGAGCATGAGTGTTTGGGAGCAGAGCACGCTAATTAAATGTGTGCGTGAGTATAGGTGTATGGGAGCAGCGCACGCTAATTAAAGTACCAGTCTTATGGAGTCTGCTGTTTATAACCTCTGTCGGTTCCCGTTAGGCTAAGTCGTCCCGGTGTGGTAAGAATAACGCCGGTTTGACTGGAGTGTTTAAGTGTTGAGTAATACTGATGCGGTATTAAAAGGTCTTAAGACCAGGGGAAGGCGATTGGATGTGCCACGCTGATCCGGGAGTGTGATGATTGGATGTGCCAGGCTGATCCGGCAAGCCTGATGATTGGATGTGCCAGGCTGATCCGGGAGTGTGATGATTGCTCATGTCTTCAGCCTCCACAAGGGCTCTGCTCCCAGATGTTGGTTGCCACCCACCCCCTCAGCCCTCCTCTCCTGCCTGTCCTACTTCATCTCCTTCTCTCCAACACAGCAATTTGTCCAATCCTCCTGCGCCCGTCTTTTCTCTTTAAGCCAGGCATGTAATTACTGGGTACGCATCGGTGTTGTTCCAGTGGCATTGAGGGCGTCTGGCTGTCCTTCTGCCATCCTTGCCACCCCGGTAGTGACACAGCTACATGCTGCCTACTGAATGGGCTCCTACTTCCAGGCTTTAAGATGGCACAGCAATCCAGCAGACACAATGTGATGGCCAGGAGAAATACCATCATACACTTTACCCAGGGGAAATGTTCATCCACCAGTATGAATCTCTAAGCTGCTGGGTGAACGGAACGGTTCGTCCCCAATTGCCCTCCATATCTGGCACCTTGCACTCCTCAATCTAGAAGTCAATGTAACTGAGTGCGTATGATTAATTGGAGGTCTTACAGTGTTCCTCTGAGGGAGACATGACAGTCTAATAATATCAAATCGGCCCATTCTCAAGACTGTGGCCATGCATTAAAACTATGGGAAAAGCTGCATGTTTAGTAACATTAGCACTCATAAGTCTCCTTTGGGGTTATGACCTTGTGTTCAGCCCCTGTTCCAGGGTCAGGATTGTGAGCAGGGAACCAGAATATAATGCTAGGCCCAGGTGGAAAAGCACATAGCTGTTACTTTACCATCTGGCAACAGAAGGTGCTGACAGAACAGGGCCGGGCCCTGTCTGGTAGGTTACATTAGGGCAAAAACAGGTGTATGCTTTTACAGTACATGGCACATCACAGGAAAATCTAGACATTTGTCCCACAGTGTTCTGCCAATTTTGTTCCATGTCACTTCATTTAGGAATAATCTGGCCATGTGCCTTGCTATGACATTAACTCAGCTTAGCTCACAAGGCTTTAAATAAACTGTGATGAATCAGAGCAGTAATGTCCTAAGAGCACTAGACATGTGCCAGGAATATTCTGTAACTACACAAAATATGACTTACCTTCAGGATTGGATGGCGGTGGGAATCATCAGAGGCCAGCGACAGGGCATAGAAGGGAGAAACATCAATCAATACATGTGACAAGATGTGTCATCACAAAATAATGAAAGGGAATGAATCACTAGATGTGTTGTTTTGTATTTACTAAGTTTGACAATTGGTAGGTTTCAAATTCATATTGTCATATCAATAACAGGGATGCAAACTCATCAGGGATGTAAAACAGTGGTCAACATTAAACATTTCTGCCGCTGGTCCGGTGGAACCAGTGGGTTTGAAACTTACTGGCCCAAATCATTTTTTACTGATCAGGGTTACAACACAGAACCAAACACGTTTGTTACTTAAAATGATTAATCATTTACGAAATGCATTCTGGATGTATAAAACAAAGTACTGTTATATTTCTTTCATAATATTTCTAATTATAAAAATGAATAAAAAGATTAGTAAAAAATGCATTTGACTTTCAAACAAAACACTAACTCATTCACCCCAGGGAACAAGGCGACCAGCTGGTTCATCAGTTACTAGGTTTGCGGTTGTTATGTCACCCAATGGGCATCTGCATTTAAATTCCTGATACAACCAAGGGCCCTGAGGATGAATTGTCAGCCACTCGCTTGGTTGTCATGCTGATCAGGTGCTGTTTGCTATTGGCATGGCTAGTCGGGTAATGTTTGCTAAACTTGTCTGTGTAAAAAGACCCACATTTGTCTGCTCTAGCCGGGAACTTTGGACAGACGACGGTGTATTCTAGTTCCACGGACGTCGAAACACGGAAATGATTATTTGTACCGAGGTAAAAAAAAGTTTTAAGGTGTAAAAGTACAGGTAACAAGCTGTGATTAGGTGTGTGCTGGGTGCCAGAAATCTTTCTGATTGAGAGGGGATGAAATACTTATTTACCTCATTAAAATGCAAATCTTCTGGAAATGTGTTCTTCTGGATTTTTTTATTGTTATTCTGGCGCTTACTGTTCAAATAAACCTAACACTAAAAATATAGACTGAATTTCATTGTCAGTGGGCAAATGTCCAAAATCAGCAGGGGATCAAATACTTATTTCCCTCACTGTAATTCATTGAGACCAAATAAATCATGCTCACTGAGTAAGAGTACTTCTTTTTAATTTGATTTCACACAGTACAAAATCAATGTACTTGGTAACAAATCTTACTTCCAAAAACAGGTCAGTATTAGCATAATGTAACATTTCAGAGAACAGGTACTGAATTATTCATGAGTTGGACACAAAATGTTGCAAGCTATCAAAAAAGGACTCATCATGTCCATGTTCCCACATGGTTGACATTGTGATAGGTTGTCATTCTGTCAGACGTCAAAAAGCATAGCAAGATGGAGAGTTGGGAAGGTTTTATTTTGTCATAATGTAGTCTCCTCATAACAAATGCTGGATTTTATAAACTTAAGAGGCCAGTATTTCAATTATATTATACCACGGATATCCTTTACGTGTATCTGTCTAAACCATCAAGGTAACAAACATACTCATCAGATAATATTAGGCACATTTTGATTATTTTCCCCCCAAAAAAACTCAGTGTGTAAAATATTTCCACAGGATTTGCACAGTAAATTTGTGAAGTCAGCAAACTGGCAGACAGCATGAAAGTTGCGAGAAGAGATTTTCAATTGAGTTAATCTAAGTCTGGTGGAATGCTGCCGTTTTCAGTCAGCTACTGTAGTCTGCTACTCTCTCGACTTACCCTGTGTCTGCTACTGCTCTGATCTGAACCAAGACCTGATCACAGAGATAAGGGTCTATCTGGTAGTACCAGAGCCTACTGCATTTTTCTGCACAATGTGGGAAACGAGAGAGAATTGAATCAAGGTCTGAAGTTCTCTTTCCAAGTGTGTGGTTTTGGATACTCAGTGGTTCCTGCCAGAACCAGCAGTCTGAACAAGAGTCACTGCTATGCATTGGGCCTTCACATCTTTATTTGTACTCTAGTTCTGGGACAATTGAAGCTATAGAGAAATGCCAATCAAAACAATATATTGGGAATTTTTCATCTTATGCTTTCGGATCGATCTACACAGCCACCCAAACAACCAACCACCTATACAAACACAAGACTTCATGGTGAATGACTGTGGTTTAATACAAGGGAAACCATGTTCTCTTCACACAAAAAAATTCTAAATGTTGAACATTTGCTGCTGATCAGCTGTTAGTTTCAGAGTGAGGCACATTTAGAATTTCCCTGGAAAAAAACTGCATTACAAGCCTGGGAGAAATATTGGCAAAGATAAAATGTGGTCTGGTGACAGCGTTTCGTTTCAACTATGCATATTAAGGGACCACTCACTTAGAGCTAAGGTAGGTTCAGGTAGAGCTAAAAACAGCAACCAACATAACAAGCATCTTCAACTGATAGCCAAACAGCTCCCAAGACACCAAGATGGTTCAAATTATTAATTGAAAGATGGAATAATTCTCCTTGAATCATTTCCAAACTTACAAACCATCCAAAAACCACCAATGTTTGGCTTTGCCATTGGTTTCCACAACTTTCCACATGCGCACACTGTTATTCAAACTGTACATGTTAAAGAGTAGCACAACTCAGCAAGAATTTGAACTAACTTTGTCAATTCCAACATATTAAGCATGGCACACAGGATGAAAGTGTAGAGACATTCAATTGTCAGTCTTTCATATACATTTACTCCTCCACATGTTTTTCTGCACTTCAGGTTGGGTCTGCCACAGATCACTTCATGTCATTGTATACAAATGTCAGTGCACAATATCCTTGAATCCTTCAACAGTGCTGGAGCAGCCAAGCAGCCATGACACACTTCCATGGCTAGACAGTCCAAGCTTAACGAGGCCTGATGTCTATATGATCAACAGACAAACAAGAGCTCCAGTCAAAACAGAGGGGCCCGAGCTCCTATGCACAACGCTTCAGGGGGATATTGCAGAGACCACTGTGACAAATGCAGTCAGAGGTCTTGTCATTAATGCAGTAAACGATTCAAGCCATCGATCTGCTTTGAGCTGCAAACAACGACTCTCGGTGTGACGCGTGAGACCGTCTACGAACGCTTCAATCTACACTACTTTCATTCTAAGGACACTGAGGCACAGTGCCTTGCCGACAAGTCAGACAGTCCTTCGGATGACCCGTCCTGAGGCTACTGCCACCCTATCTGACAAAATGCCATCTTTTTGTCAGGAACGAGGGCGTCTGAGAGGACTGAAATAAAGAGGAGTCAGGGGGTTAGAGCAGCACAACTCCATACGATAGGGGAGTGATTACTTTGAGTGAAGACTGAGGAGAGGGATGGAGTAGAGAGATTTAGACAATGAGTGTGAGGGATAGAGATAATAGCGAAAGAGAAAGCAAGCGATAGAGATTGCAGAGAATGATCCCAAGCCGAAACAGACCCCACAGAGCCCCGGGAGAGCAACGCAAATGATGAGAAAAAGAAAATCTCTTTTGCAAACTAAAGGGAATCAGCTAAAAAAACTACAAATTGCAATGGTGATCGTGTACTAAACAGAGAGTATGCAGGGCCGAATACCTAACGACTGTGTCTGACCATAAATTAAGGAGACATTGACTATGTACAGATTCATGGTCTGGCTCTGGAGGGAAGACAGGCTCTTTGCACACCGCTAATAGAGGTGGAAGCAGAGCTTCACAACCTAATCTCATACAAATGAATTAGAAATGTGTATATATCCCACAGATCCCACAGAAACACATGAAATGTGAAAAACAAACAATGAAAAACTCCCAGATATTTTAAGCAATAGATCGCAATGTACAACTAGAGCAGTGTCACCCGTTGCCATAGAAAAATTGCAACCAGTGAAGCACGAACATTGTAAACATAAACAATAAGTTACGTTTCATTTATATCAATTTGCACATTGTTACAACACTGTACAACAAAAGAGTACATAAAATGCCGTCATCCTATTTCTTTATTCCAATATTTGAATTCATTATTTGTGTTCATCTTTCACTTGCTTTGGCAATGAGAGAAAGAGGAGGAGGAGTGGGTCTGGGGAGAACGAAGCTGTGTGTGAACTGGCCCTGCCAGGCAATGGGGTGGGTCAACTGAGGCAGACTCCTCCATCCCCCACAATCGACCTCCCCCGAACCAACCCAAACCCCCCATTACATCCCATGTGTCCAACTCCCTCTGGACTTCACACAAAAAAGGTCTTACTTCCACCCAAGCAGGCAGCATGCGGGGGAGGAAGGGGGACATGCAGAGATGGAGCTTCACACTTCCTGGGAGCCCCCCCCCGACACAGAGATACCCTCCCTGGCCAGCTCCTTCTTCTGCGGTTACATAACAGGCGGCCACGCCTCCTTACCGCCCACCTCTCCACAGCGGCTTCACGCAGTCCTCAAACACAGACCGAGACGCACATGAGACGTAAAAATATGAAGACATTCTAACTCAGACAGGTCAGTATACAAGATCTGAAGGCTGTCGGTCAACACGCGGTTTGGCGTTTTATAGGCAAGCCTGAGCAGTGGATTCCACGTCTCCAACATTGCTTCTGTAAAATAATCCCTACATGTACTACTGACTGTACTACTACTTAAACCGGCAAACCCTGACACTCGCAGTATTTGCATGGACAGAGGAAGCTCAGCTTGTCCAATGTATGTCAAATGGTGTTGCGTACAAGCTAAACTGGCTGTCAGATGGCATTCCCTAATACAGACATCTGGTCTACCTTCAGGGTCCATTTGATTTAATCGCCACCTCCTTTGTTTTCAGGAACAGATAATCCCCAAACCAAGTCTGTCACCTCTGGTACTTCAGTGCGCTGTCCAAATACTATACATATTAAGAGTAGCCACACAGGAACACTCAAAAATGCACTGCTGGTACAATCTTCAGCTCTCTCTTAACCAATAAGAGAAGGGTAATGACTAGCCAGGCAGGCTAATAAATCCTGAAAATATATCTGACAAATTGAGATGAAAAGGGTCTCAATATCCCTTTGCAGGAAAAGACAAATATTTCAACTAATATGCTACAATATATGTACCCAATATCCATAACCCTAAGTAAGGAAGGCACCACTAATCAAGCGGACTCTCAGCTGTACCAGAGTAGACTCTCAGCTCTACCAGAGTAGACTCTCAGCTGTACCAGAGTAGACTCGCAGCTGTACCAGAGTAGACTCGCAGCTGTACCAGAGTAGACTCGCAGCTGTACCAGAGTAGACTCTCAGCTGTACCAGAGTAGACTCGCAGCTGTACCAGAGTAGACTCGCAGCTGTACCAGAGTAGACCTTCAGTTGTACTCGAGTAGACCTTCAGTTGTACTAAAGTAGAGACTAAGCTTTATTAAAGTAGAGACTAAGCTGCACATTGTTTTAATCTAATCTAAGTCTGTTCTCCCTTTCATTTAACCTTACAGAATGTTCTGAGGGCAGCATGTTGGCCCTGTGTGTGTGTGTGACTGAGACGGAGAGAGAGATGAAATAGAGGAGAGCTCATCTTCTGAGAGATGTTTTCTGCTCCGCCTGCTGAACACTGCACTTTTCCTGCGAGCTCGTCCCATCTCTTATACAGCCACACCTCATCATACTAACTGGTCCTGTTGCAGATATAAAAATGGCATCAAATTGAGCCTTGAGCTATAGTCTCACAGTCCTTTTTTCTAAAAGAAAGATGAGTTGGCATATTATTTCACTGAATATGCACCATAAAACATACATTCACACAAAGGCACTAAGCCGGCATTTTATATAAAGTTTTATCATATGCAGCTTTCTATTGAAAGTACGGCCTTAGAGCATGGCAACAGGAACTGTATTCTACTGGAGACGAGAGGATTGTGAAATCACAGTGAGTCTGTCTGTGACATGGCTGCTCATTCAACGCAGCATTTGGATGACCTTCCTGTGCCCAAATCTCCATAGTAACAGCTTTCCTTACCAAACCGGCAAGCTATTGAGGAGCAGATTATTCATATTAATAACCCAGACTGCAACCCGAGCTTTAGGTCCAGTCTTTATTCACATTTACCTTCTTGTCCTTCTCATAGAATTATTCCCTTTCTGTACAATGTACATTTGGCTGATCCAATTTAACACGGTGGTTTTATTTTGCCACTCGGGTGCACTTGTTCAACAGCACATGTAAACAGGTGCAGAGTTTCCCCCCATGTGACTACTGGTCTGCAAAGCTGCACTGTTGCCGAGGCATTACCACCATAACTAATGGATGTTTGGAACAGTTACAATATAAATGGCGTAGAATTAAAAAAATGACATAATAAAGATATTTGCTACAAAGCCACCACTGTATAGTGGGTGAATTAAGGATACACTAGGATCTTAAAGATGTAAGGAATGTTTGCACCTTAGCATTCATATTATTACCCTCTCCTACGTGTAATAAGTGTGGCACAGGTTATAATTTGGGCACCATAAACACATGATACATATGGATCTGGATGGTTCATAGAAAGCGTTCCTAACCAAAGTATCCTAACCATTAGGGTTTACTAACCACTCCAAAGTATCACCCTCGATCTATTCAAGCTTAAGCTAAGACAAAAAACTAAAACCAAGCAGAGTATTTCAGGGATATAAAATGAAATTAAGCATATTCAACTAAGACAGGAAACTAAGAAGATTGGCCATGCCTTGGCCCCTACCAGTTACCCACACAGTGCTAACAGAAGAATGGCCATCCTTGAAACTCCCTCAGAAGTGGGGTTCAAAATGGCTGCCAATGGTGTGTGTGTTCCTTCCTGGGTCATAGTTACTATGTTCACATACTAAACCACATGACATGGGTCCCAGGTCAGGGCCAGAGGGAGTGCAGTGGAAAACTTTGGGTTATTCCTGTCAGGGAATGCAGGAAATGGGGGAATAAACAGTAATGGGGTCATATTTCTCTTCCTTTCTGCTGTGATTCTCTTTAGAAAATGTCATTTATACCGGTCGATGTATTACAAAGTCCTGTACAGTAGTAATAAACAGTCCATGTTCAGAAACATGTCGAAAAGGTGGTTTGGGATTAAGATATTTATCATGAATCATTTAAATGTAGTTTTTCAAGTCTATATATCTATTAAAATTGTCCAAACACATTTGATTGTGAATTCTACTTTTTCTCGAATTCGTATAAACGGTGTCAAATAAAGCACAAAAAAATGTACTTTGAAAGAAACAGTGCGTGTGTTTGTAGTTAGTTGCTCCCATATGGCACATTTCCAACAGAAGTCCTTTGAAGGCAGCACACACACACAAGGCCACAGGGCTGGCTGCTAGTCCTTCAACATGATGACATCTACATCAGGAATGTGGAGCTAAGGTGATAGTACAGCTCTGGCACATGTTAAACAAGCCTTACTGACAACTGACTCAGTAAAACAACCTAAAAAAAACAAGATTAAGAAAACTGTAAAGCCTGTTGTAATAAAACATATTTTGAACGAGGTGATTTGAATCCATAAACGCTGATTTTCTGAAAGCCATTTTATATTAGATTATATACCATGAGTATGACAAAACATGACTAATTATGGTTCTAATTGGGATGGTAACCGGTTTGTAATATTATACCATAAATTAGGGCTATCTGGCATTTTATCAATAATACCCCAACTAAGAACAACTCACAGCAATGGTCCATTGGCAATATACCACAACCATTGGTGCATAATTGCATAACTCTAGTTCTTAGTTTTGAAAAACGACAACAAAGAAAACCAATCTAAATCCAGTAGATGAATTCTGAGATCATCTGTTGTGCTGTGTAAAACAATATCTAAGAACAAGAGGAAAAGAAATATTGCATTGTAACATATCATCAAATATTTAAATCTATAAACTATACCCTAAGTTAAAATGGCATGTCTTATTGGCTCAGTACTTCTCTGATAAAACGTTTTTTCACCGTTTCATGGCAACTTGACCTTTGAAATTTTTACTGAGACTTAAGTGAGAGCCAACCACTCTCTTGATCTGTACTGAGGTATTAGTAATGTTGGCAGTGAAGTGAGCAAAACAACACTCGAAGAACATTGACCCTCAGTGAAATCCGTTCCCATTTTTCAAAATCAACTCAAGTGGCAAGGGGAAACAGAACAAAACCGTCAACAGATGTCCTACAGAAGAGATTGAGGTATAAGAACTATGATATGGCCTTGTGTTATAATTGCTATTTAAGACATTCAATTTACTTTCCAGATCCAGAGCCTGCAGCCCTCAAATAGACTGCACGTTCCCATTTAGCTTTCCCTGAGTGGGAGCTAGAGACTCTTGACTCCAGTGCTATAACTAGCCTAGCCCATGCTTTCATGATAATACTCAACATAACATGCCCAGAATTGTCCCTACATACGCCATTTCCATTTCGACTTCCCTAATCCAGGACTTCCTAATCAAAGGATGGGGAAAAAAATGTGGTGGGCCTTGATGAAAGAAATGTCCTCTTCAGATAGACAGATTTCAGAAGATTCCTGTGCCTGTCAGGCCTATCATCACAGCTCTGGGTTCCACGTTCCTCCTCAACCTGCAGGCCTGGAGCCTGCCTGGACTTCCCCGCAGCGACACACAGGACTGCTGGCAGGCTGGGGAGAATGAGGCATATGCGCCTTTCCATCTGTTGCTACCTCCCTCCCCCAGTCACAGCCTTCCAATCCAAAGTCCCTTCCCTTCCAGAGAGTGTGTGTTTGGGTCTGTCAATGCTTTCCCAAGCGCCTTCCCTTCTTTTCCCTTCCTCTGTCAGTTGCCATCTGCTTCTATCTCTGGCAGGAGAGACCGATCACTTCCATGATGTGAACCAGACTGGTAGAACACAGCCAGGTTGAGAAAACAGCACAAAATAATTTGAACACCGCCTCAACCAAAATAAAAAAGAGAACACTGGCAATAAGGTATCAAGTGACATTCCATTGTGGTTCCATTTGTTTGTGGTGAACACAGAGCCAAATTGAAAAGACTCCTACCAAATTTCCAGAGGTTCATTTCACATCATGATGAAAGATCAAACTGGATTTATTGGAATACCAAAACAGAGTTCCTCAACACAGGCTTTGCCACCAGTCCTGGTGTGGTCAAACATTACCAAAGACAGGGATCATCTGAAAACTGACTCCATGAGGCGTTTCCTAGAGATTGGGCATTGTCAAAGCATATCATATTACATTTTGCATTAAAAAAAATATCCCAACCCTGCCCGGTTCGAAACTAGAGAAAAAACAAACTATCCATCAATGGGAGAGTGAGCCTTTGTTCAAAAGAACAATGGAGGACATTCTGCTGTTGAGGGAGCGTGTAGCATCACATTATTCACTAAGCCCAACACAGCCATGGCTCATGGGTCTGTGCAGTCAGAACTAAGAGGACCACAGAGCCACAGTGATTACTGCACACTGGCAGTAATTCTACTACCTCACAGATGCATGAATGCCCTGTGATTGGCCCTGCTGCATGGCACATCCCTGATGGGTGGAAGTCACAGGTCAGAAGGAATGTTGAAACTCGGAACTTATCTGAATGGGGATGGGTGTAGTTTACGTTTTGACACCATGAACGAGGGAAATGGTATGGAGTAACAACAAAACAAAGGGGCTTTTGAGATGGTGAGTGAGGCGTGAGCTAGCACCATTATTAACTGCCACCCATGCATCTGTCAAGGCCTGGGGAAAGTCTTGCGGTGTTCCCAGATTAAATTATTCAAATGTTACAGTAGGCTAGGCTCCATGTAAAAACCTATTAAAAGATCTTGGACACTTCAAGATTCAACATTGATGAATGATGGGAAAACATTCTCAATAGAAGTCACTGGTGTGTTGCCGGCTTGGTTGATACTCTGTTGATGCCATGGATCTGACAAACTCTCTTCTCTCAAGCAAAAGTGAAAAGCAACAGTAGGGACCACATTGTAGAAGGAGCCAATGATCCGAAGGGTGAAGACATGATGGTTTCATTGCAGGCAAGCTTTGTTACTGCAAAGGACTGAAACCAGGGAGAGTATTACATATTTTACTGTAGGCTGGTGTGCCATGGCTGGTGTGGATTGGCTGAGCATCATTCCTTGGCTCATTGCACGACTTCCTAAGGTGCATCAAGAGTTTGCGATCTGATTGCATTCATTATCCAGAGCATGTTGGTCCAAGCCAACCTGCTGTTTAAGCATCTAGGTTAGAAACATGTCAAATGGATCATTCAGTATGTCTTCGGGGGTTGCAGGTCCTTTGACTCTCCCAAGCACATTGAGAGTTGCTGTGACAAGACGAAGTTGGATCTGCTAATTGGACAGCACAAAACAGGGAGAAAGGAAAAAGAAACATCACACGGTCGCATGGAATAGCCACAGAACAGGAATGGAGAGAAACAAGAATAGACTGACGAGATTCCGAAGAAAGTTTATAAGCCTGTAATTGAACCCACAATTGCGGATGCCCAAGACTTTTAACTATTCGGAAGGAGGACAGATTTATGGATTTTTCAGCTGTGCTAACATAATTGGAAAAGGGGTTTCTAATGATCAATTAGCCTTTTAAGATGATAAACTTGAATTAGCAAACACAGGAGTGATGGTTGTTGATAATGGGCCTCTGAACACCTACAGTGAGGAGAACAAGTATGATACACTGCTGATTTTGCAGGATTTCCTACTAACAAAGCATGTACAGGTCTGTAATTTTTTTCATAGGTACACATCAACTGTGAGAGACAGAATCTAAAACAAAATCCAGAAAATCCCATTGTATGATTTTTCAATAATTAATTTGCATATTATTGCATGACATAAGAATTTGATACATCAGAAAAGCAGAACTTAATATTTGGTACAGAAACCTTTGTTTGCAATTACAGAGATCATACGTTTCCTGTAGTTCTTGACCAGGTTTGCACACACTGCAGCAGGGATTTTGGCCCACTCCTCCACACAGACCTTTTCCAGATTCTTCAGGTTTCTAGGCTGTCGCTGGGCAATACGGACTTTCAGCTCTCTCCAAAGATTTTCTATTGGGTTCAGGTCTGGAGACTGTCTACACCACTCCTGGACCTTGAGATGCTTCTTACAGAGCCACTCCTTAGTTGCCCTGGCTGTGTGTTTCGGGTCGTTGTCATGCTGGAAGACCCAGCCACGACCCATCTTCAATGCTCTTACTAAGGGAAGGAGGTTGTTGGCCAAGATCTTGTGATACATGGCCCCATCCATCCTCTCCTCAATACAGTGCAGTCGTCCTGTCCCCTTGGCAGAAAAGCATCTCCAAAGAATGATGTTTCCACCTCCACGCTTCACGGTTGGGATGATGTTCTTAATCCTTCTTCTTCCTCCAAACATGGCAAGTGGAGTTAAGAGCAGAAAGCTCTATTTTTGTCTCATCAGACCACATGACCTTCTCCCATTCCTCCTCTGGATCATCCAGATAATCATTGGCAAACTTCAGACGGGCCTGAACATGTGCTGGCTTGAGCACGGGGGATTAAGTGCACTGCAGGATTTGAATCCATGACGGTGTAGTGTGTTACTAATGGTTTTCTTTGAGACTGTGGTCCCAGTTGTTTTCAGGTCATTGACCAGGTCCTGCTGTGTAGTTCTGGGCTGATCCATCACCTTCCTCATGATCATTAATGCCCCAAGAGGTGAGATCTTGCATGGAGCCCAGGCCAAGGGAGACTGACCGTCATCTTGAACTTCTTCCATTTTCTAATAATTGCGGCAAAAGTTGTTGCCTTATCACCAAGCTGCTTGCCTATTGTCCTGTAGCCCATCCCAGCCTTGTGCAGGTCTACAATCTCATCCCTGATGTCCTTACACAGCCTTCTGGTCTTGGCCATTTTGAAGAGGTTGGAGTCTGTTTGATTGAGTGTGTGGACAGGTGTCTTTTATACGGGTAACATGTTCAAACTGTTGCAGTTAATACAGGTAATGAGGGGAGAACAGGAGGTCTTCTTAAAGAAAATCAGACAGGTCTGTGAGAGCCGGAATTCTTACTGGTTGGTAGGTGATCAAATACTTATGTCATGCAATAAAATGCAAATTAATTATTTAGAAATCATACAATGTGATTTTCTGGATTTTGGTTTTAAATTCCGTCTCTCACAGTTTAAGTGTACCTATGGTAAAAATGACAGACCTCTACATGCTTTGTAAGTAGGAAAACCTGCAAAATCAGCAGTGTATCAAATACTTGTTCTCCCCACGGTATGTAGATATTATGTAAAAAAATCTGCCGTTTCCAGCTACAACAGTCATTTATAACATGAACAATGTCTACACTGTTTTTCTGATCAACCTGATATTAATTTATTGGACAAAAAAACTGCTTTTCTTTCAAAAACAAGGACATTTCTAAGTAACCCCAAACTATTGAATGGTAGTGTGTACAGTATTTATGTAATATATTATTTCATATTTGGTCAAATAAAAGAGTAATTTCATCATACAACCCTACTGTTCATCTTTTTAAACTAGAAAACAATAACATTTTATTATCAAAACAAATTGTCAAGATATATTTAAAAAATCCAACAATTCCAGTCAGACAAACTGTAGTTCGAATAATCTAACAATGATTCTGAAAATGCAATTTGGTTCGAGTTTGTTTCTCTCAATTGTTGAATACATATGTCCTAGCGTCACAGGCAGATGTGTAAATACTCCCGGATTTGGTAAGATACAGGTCTACAACCAGCAAATTCTCTCCCAGCTTTTATAAACACAACATTCCACATTTAAACAGAGACACAGGTGGTGGCTGGCTGGCTAAATCAGTTTCCTGTGTAGTAAATGACTGAATCTGTGATGATAAGAAACTGAAATATACTGAACTCGATTTTACGTATTGTGCTAGAGTAGCAGCAGTGCCTTTAAATTTGACGATTATGCTTCATAGTGATTAATGGTCCATAGTGAAATATCTGGAGATGTTATAGCTCAACAGCATGGCCTTACCATAGCGGGGGAACTCAAAGTTATTTGCAAGTAGAACATACAGCTTCGGAAAAAAATTAAGAGACCTTTCCAAAAAAGGAAGGTTTTGAGTGAGAAACAGAAGTGCTCAATTTGCAGTGGTCTCTTAAGTTTAACCCTTCTGTTCCACACTCAAAAACATCCTTTTTGACTTTTTTGGAAAGGAAAGAAAAAAGTGCAGGTCTCTTAATTTTTTCAGAAGCTTTAAGTGAATAAGGGAAACAGCTGACTTAATAAGGGTACACAAACTATGTTGTCCATAATACCACAAGAGGAATATAATACAGCCAGTGATTCCAGCCATATGGACATGACATTTGCAAAATAACTTTCATTGATCACATAATGAACAACTTCAAATTAACCTATAGTATCCCTTGGTGGGAATGTACACCTGCAAAAAACAGACTTTCTAATGCTGGCATGCTGGAGAATTTGAGCTAACCAGTGTTATGATGTTACATAAAATCAGCCAGCTTGATGGGCAGAATTATTTTGGACTTTATTTTGGATAAAAACGCACATACACGTTTTTTTTTCTTAAACATGTTCTGAGGGCAGAAAGTAATGTGATTGGTACAGATGAACATCCGATCAAAATGGAGAGGGGGCGGTGCTCATAAACATTTGAAATTACATTAAGAAGCAAATAATTCTGCCAACATCTGTGAAAAAGTTGGCCTGTTATGTTATAATGATGTAAGTGCTAAATGACATGATTACGCTAACATTCTGTGGTGACATTTTGGTCGAGATTCACGTGCTTTATTGATCCAGCTTGAAATATTCATGTGCATCACCTCTCCATTTCAACTGGATGTTCGCCTGAACCAGTCAATTTCTTTCTGCCCTCAGAACATGTTTGAGTAAAACTGGTACGTGTGATCAGCACATGGCTAGCCATTT
The DNA here is from genome assembly GCA_016801105.1 of Esox niger. Taxonomy (NCBI): domain Eukaryota; kingdom Metazoa; phylum Chordata; class Actinopteri; order Esociformes; family Esocidae; genus Esox; species Esox niger. Next base: position 23,922 of record JACXGJ010004859.1, read on the forward strand.
TTAGGGAGTCTTGGGTAAAAACGAAAAATATATTTTTATCTTTATAGAATATAACACTCCATTATCAACATTACATAGTATGAAAAGGACAATGCAAATCTGATTTAATGATGAATGTGTATAATATCTTCTAGACATGCTGGCCAGTGGCAGTCTTGGTTTGAACCTAGACTGTGGTGGAGTGCTTGGTTCTACCAGCGTGCCTTAGAGCACTGCACCACTTGGGAGCCCCTCAAAACAGTTTATTTTTCTTCATAACTACAAAGCCCTTTCTAAAAGGACTTAAATAATGATTGAGCAAAAAGCCTTATTTGACAATTCATCACCAATGGCAAAATGTGTGCATACACTGCGTTATTGGCAGCATTTCTTCACCTGATTGCAAACAGTGCACATCTTAACTACCCTTACATTATCACAGTCATACAATATGACCACAATACCAGCCATTTCAGTCATTTTAACTCAAAGTTTATAATGAAAAATATGGCAATTAATCACTTTTCCCAAATGCAAAGAGAGACATGCGACACTGCTGCTACATTCGTATGGGACTCGGCCTGGGATGTTCTGTACACTCTGGTCATTTGCTAGAATACTGTATAGGATGACTGCATCAGGCAGCTTATGTTATGTTCCACTCTCCGACAACAGGCTGGGGTCCTCTGTGTTCTCTCTCTCCATTCCTGCCCCCACATTTCACTCTCACTCTCTCCATCACACTCCCTCTTTCCACTCTCTCCCCATCTTTCTGTCTCTCAGTCCCTCAGGCATTTCTGTACACAATGTGCTATTGTGCTGAACTCAATACTGAAGTGAGTGAAGGCTTGTTAGGCCATGCTTGAGATGGCCATGTGGTATCCTTCCTAGAGCCATTGGTTTAAGTAGGCAGGACCACTACTCTCTCCTTGACATTGAATGACAGGGTCAGTGTGATGGGGCAGTTACACATTACATATATAAAGATAAATCAAATGATGAATATAATGTTGTGTCATTGTAATTAACAGCTTTTTCATTGTGGGATTACAGTATAAACTCCTAGGAAATTAGAGGCCTCAACCTTAACTTCAGACATTCAATATCAGGCAGAAGAGAAGGACAGCAGCAGACCAGACCTCACAGCTAATTCAACATAGTGTACATTCAAAGTGTCCTGGAAAAGTTGAATGTGAAAACAAAAATAAGGGAAGGAATTAGAACAGCCATCTCACAATGAATCCAGGCAAACAAATGTCTCTAGCAATATTCCCAAGGCAAACATTCTTGTTAATAGAACAGTACCGCAGCCCCGGAATGACTGGCTAAAAATAACATTGAAATCACATTACAGATAAGCTGTGGAGCTTCTTCAGTATCTCTGATCTAGATTTGACTTTCACACTTTTTTCGTCCTATAGCAAGAATGTGCCAATTCAAATAACCATAATTCCATTGAGGCTACAAGGTGTTATTGAAACTACCATTGAAAAAATGAGTCTTCACAGCTTCTGACCAAGAAAAATCTAATTTACACACAAGATTACATCAGTGCCTGTCTTTAAAAACGATCAATTCTACAGAGGGATAGCATTGCATGCATAACAATCAGTTCATTAAAAATACATTACACAATTAATAAGTAATTTAATCTTCTAAATGTTTTAGACACAAGGCCCAGAGATCTAACATAGGACATTTTAATGATACACAGATCAAATTTAGCTTCTTGTTACATTAACATATTATTCTTCTACACTTAATAAATCCACTCCAGGTTCTCATGTGTCACAGCAAGGGACAATCTGCCATTAGGTAATGTGTGTTATAATACATCAAAAACACAAACTGACCAAAATGTGTTAATTTGCTTTCGTCCTAATACCTTCAAACTCCTAAACACAGAGACTGCAGGTTGTAGAGGTTAACGTTTAGTGTTCTGCCTGAATCTATTTCTCTGCGGTTATCAGGCTGAACCTTATCATGGAATCTCTGATTGATGCCTTCAGTATCGGACACGGAGTGTTCTTGCACTCAACACACTTTGCATTTGCATTACCCAGATCTCCAAGACATTCATAGATGATCATATTCTTCAATAGCAGAAAAAAATGTCATAATCAGTTAAACTAGACAGAAACATGCAAAAAAACAGATGAAATCTTTATATTAAGTAAAGGTCAATGCTAACCATGTTTAAAACATAAACCTTTTTGTATTGTGGTGAAAAGCCTGGGTTATTCTGTATTTGCTAAATCAATAAAACTCACACTGTTTCTTTGTCTTGGTGACTTGGGATTGCAGTACATTTGCTCAGTGAGACCAAATAGTGTATAGAATATCAAACATTACTGTGAAGGGAGTGGTGAAGGAACCTCATCTAGGACAATCGTCAATCCATGCAATCTATCTCAAATTATCATATGATCATGTTTTCTAAAAGACAACCACCAAAACAATTCATCAAGAAGATATGTTAAAATATCTAGCCATAGATTTTTAACGGGGGGGGGGATGTGGTGTAGAAATTGTATTTTCTCTCTAGTACTTTCAACTGAAGGCATGAGAGCCAGTGGTTTCTTAGCAACAGAGACTCAGCAATGATGCAAGATTGAAGGGAATGTGCAGTTCTACAGTACAGGTGAATTATTTTAACTACACCAATATCTCATGATAAAGCTCTTCCCACTGTCTCTAACAGGAACATTGCAGCACAGCAGGGTATATTAAGAGGAACGCTAAAACAAAAGGTATTTCAAAATCAAATACACCTAAAAATGGGAAGCTTGTTAAAAAAAAACATTGTGCATTGTCATTGTGCTGAACAATGTGTTGAACATACATTTGCATGCAAAATCACAAACAAAATTTGAATGAAACACTTTCAATCTCTGTCTATATTACTCCTTGAGGAAATAGTGTACCTAAAAAACTGGACATTTAAATGTTGGCATATTGGAGAAATGGAGCAAAAAACAAGAATCATGGATGACAAGATGTGGAAAAGCTAAGTCTTGAATTTGTAATTGTGATGCAATAAAAAAAACACAAGAGACCAACAAAGGTGATGGATGATTGTGGCAGTAGCAGAAACAACAGCAAGTATTGGGTATAACTTCGTACTTTTGCACACATAATGGTGAAGTCACAGGTGTAACTAGATCTTGACAGGCCCGCGGGCGAAACAAGTGTTCACAACCCACTACCCAAAACTCTGCCATTCCCCATTCCACTACAGCACAAACCCCATTCTGCAACATCCCTATAGCTAAAAACTTTATCTGTTGGTAAAGTAGGCGCACCAAGCCTGACAGAATCTGAACATATATGCGTAATGTTGTGACCGGAGAAGCCTGGGGTAATAGTGTACACATTCAGCATTACAAAGCACGTACTCCCTGTGCTAAACCGGCATAATCGGCAAGGATAAGCAGCATGGAAAGCACTCAGCTTTTCAACCATTCTTAAATAGAATAAGCCACATCCCAACAGATACAGCATCTGATCAGAATATGCGAACTGCATTAAAGCTCAAACTAAGGTGTCCAGTTCGCCAAAGTCAGAGGAGAAAATGAAGCAGGCCCAATGTGACTCTCCAAGACTCAGCCCAACTGTAGTCCACCCAAAGCAATCAATTAATCATGAAGAGGCTACCCTGTACTTCTAATTGTCTTACCTTGCCTGAGGAGTTGAGCTTCTTTTTTCCTTCACATCACACAAAAGTCAACAGTGAGCATTTTTTGTTTTATTTTAGACCCATTGCAAATGACAAAGACCTAGTTCTTCACTATTCTACAAACATCCTCCTCAAAACTGACACTTGATGTTAAAGTGCAAAATGCCATAATAGGATGACGCCATATTGCCTGCAATACAGCCATCCGTGTCGGACCCCACCTCAACCTCAATGACACGGTAAACTGAAGGCCCGGCATAACTTATACAATATCAAGATAGTGTTGCAAGTTCGCTAGTGATACAAACACAAGGCAGACAGGTGGATCGGAGGACATTAAAGGACAGTAAATGAAACTGGAAGAAACTCCTATTATGTATGACCTCATAATCCAACGGCCTGTTTTACAAATGATAATCATAGCACATGGATCGGCATTCATAATTTTACTTGCTGACACTATAGCTTACAATGCTACATTTGCAAGGACAGAAGGAGGGCATTTGTTGTCTTGTCTAGGGCAGCAGATAGGGCAGAACTGGGCAGTCAGAGACACTTAAAAAAAGTCTACTGCCATCTGTGTCAAGGAAATCAGCCCTAAGCAACAAAAATAATTATGAATGGGCCTCATTCACCAACTGTTCTTAAGAAATTCCTTCTTAAAACCCTCTTACGCAGTTTCCATAACGATTCTGACATTCGCCAATGTTTTGTTATTTGAAATGTGTTCTTAGGTAAGAACAGAATCTACATGCACTCAAGAGCACACTTATGCACATCTGAGTACTGACATATTTTTGCCTAATATTTAGTTAATGTTTTTTTCCAATTCTACAGTTTTATAATATATAGGATTGAAATCACAATCATAAATCATTATTTTGAATCTTTTTTATAATGATTTAAATTATTCTTCTGTGTTCGGCAATATTTTGGCTCCTTCCTTCTGCACACTTCTCCGGATACAACTTTCACTGAATAAGTAATAGCATCCCATGCATCTTTTTTAGTTGTCATTTTATATCCAATACTGACGCTGCTGAATATGACAGCTCATTTACTGTTCACTTCCTGCAGCAGTACCTCCACTTCAGAACTACAGAAGTTGTTTTTATGTTTGGAGTCTGGTGCTCAATCTTCAGATGTGTTTGGGCACTCTTGATATCCTTCTCTGAACATTTCTTTGTAATTTCTGTGGGTGATTTCTGTGTGCGCACAGGGCCCTGCAGCCTCATGCCCTTTTATGGGTTTGGTAGAGCGTTTACCTATGCTAATTAGGAACAACTGGCACAAGCTTTCAATTTTCAAGGACAATGGGATTCATTAGTATAAGAACATAGGTATGAACAATTGAGAGGTATAAGGACACATCATGAATCTGATGTAAACTTTTTTAATTTTCTTAGGATCTTCTTCAAGAACAAATTTTCAAAAACAACTCAGGAAGATATTGGTGAAAGAGGCCCTATATCTTCACTCAATTGATGGACACTCAAGAAAAATAATGCTAGCAGTGCATGTTCTGGAAAATTTTATATAGTTTTGGTATCTTTACTGTTTGCTGCTCTTGCCCTTTTTTTAAACACCACTTTGTGCTTAAATATAAGGACGTGGCTGTGGATCCATGTTCTCTCCAACACTTAGAGAACATGGATCTCTCGCTAAAGATCCAGAAGCTCCTGTCAATGTGCAGATCACATTCATATTTTGACGTAGATGTTTGAAGTTGCCCTTCCCTAACTTTTAGGCTTCTGCCCTTAACCTGCCACTCCCTTCTGATCACACTGATATAGAATTATAACGCAGCCCACATCTTTGGCTCATATTTCTTCTGGAACTATTTGTAGGCTACAACATTCGTGATTGCTAGTCAGCAAATCCTCATGCAAGTAGTCTACCAAATTATTTTATGGAACACACATCTTCCAGAATTCCATCAGTTTGACAGAGGAACACTTATATGCTCGCTTCTGCCACAGACAATATTTATAAAATAATTTAAAAAATAACAGAAAATCTTCAATTTCTTTGATATGCTGCGTAAATACAGAAGACTGACAGTTTGTCATGCTATGTTCCCCAGGAATCCTTGCCATACCATAAAAATAACATAAAATGTCAAGTAGATAATTTCATGTAAACCAAACACATTTGTTATTATCATTAGATTAAAACATGTTAGGCAAGGTCATGTAGTGGAGAAATAACCCCAAAAGAATTGTAACTGGGACTGATATGGGCTCAGTTCAATGCAGACAAAGCACACAACAGCTTTGGACCCTACATCAGGGCATTTATGTAAGATTACAAAAGTGGTCCCCCCGTAAACGTGCACTTTGTAAAAATTGCAGGGAGGGGAATAATCAGCACCATGTACAGAGAAAGCATTACATGGAAAGATTACTGTAAGACACAGCTCCATTTCACTTGTCAGACATATTGACTGATATAGTATGAAGGTGGTTGCCATTGGAATTCAGTGGCATTTGATGAATTTATCAAATTCCTCGTTTTGGTGATTAATAGGAAGGATGGACTGATAGTCCACATCAGATATCAGGTAATATATTTATTAAGGATGATATTAATCCTATTCGATGTATGGGCCAAAGTTAGCACAATGAATTAGCTTGCAAAAAAAAAAAACATCTCAGAAAATCTTATTATATTTGAAGAATATTTTTGGGGAATACTACAGAATATAGCAGAATCTGAGATGGTGGGTGTCAAAATCCTCATGTTTTTGGGGCTGGAACACTAATAATACAGATACCGAATTCTGTTAGGCAAGCCAAAAGATTCTAGCTGTCCCCATGCCATTCTGTCATTATGTTAATAGCTATGAATAGTAGTGCTCCGACATGTTAGTTTGTTGCACTAGTTGTTTAAGACACAGACAGGAAAATGCTGTATTTCTGTAAATTAACCCACAACTTAAACGAGGTCATACAACACAATACCTTGAGATTATAGGTTTGTTTACAGTTCCTCATTTAACAATGCAAGACTGTGAGACTAGAAGGTTCGATCTGTAAAAAATGGCCTTGGTAAGAGCAACCTATGTGCAGTGTGAAAATCCTGAGGCATTATCTATTTGAAAATTATATTATATACAGTCCTGAAATTGGAATTAGCAATAGGTTTTCATCTGCACAGAACTTTCTATTATTTTAAAGAAAGGTGTTGAAATGCAATTAATTACTTATGGAAAAGTAATTGCAAAATGAACATTAATTCAATATGAAATATGCATAAGCTTCTATCTGTGTGAAGGCTGTTTGGGATTTTTTATTATTATTATACACACCAGATTGCAGACAAAACTATCTAGCACCAAGATCAAAGGGGTAAGCGAAGAATAAACTTTTGGGAGTTTCACTCTGTAATCCATAGTGACCTGAATTGGAAGAAAAATAAGATCACATGACAGACCACCTAAAGAGCACCTTCATATGATTAACTTCTATTTTGACAAATAATGTTAGAACTTTCAAGCCCCACTTGGACCGAAGACATATGTAGATCATTTCATTACATGACTTGTTTGACAAGTACCTGGGTGAGGATTGTGTAAACGGAACACGCACAAAGATTTCCGTTAAAAAATCTAAATATCCCGTTCTGCTAATTGTCCCATTTTCACCATACTCACCCTACTACACAAGCAATAACGGTAGAGACAGAGCAGTAACTAACTGCCTTGCTCTGGTTGTAGGCAGCTCTGCAGTCTGGAGGCCACATACTGTTAGTCGGTGTGTTAGCCAAGACTTACAAAATTAAGGACCCCCAACCTACATCTGCATCCCAGGTTGTCTTGGCATGATACAACAGGCAGGTATTTAAGGAACTACGCTGGAAATGTCTAATACACATACACAGTCTCTCTGATTTTAACTTGTGGCTACTTTTATTTTCAGTCTCCTATGCAAGAAACACATTTAATTGGTAAACACATGTTGTTAGCATAAGCCCTGTTGACGCTATAAGACCGGCTCTTATATCTCAAATCCTTTAACACGAGCGAGAATTAGTCTCTAAATCAAAATGAGGATTTAAGCCAATGACAGTAATTCAAAACACACAGTGGTGGTGGAAATTTGTGTTAGATCTATGTGCAAAAGATCTGTCATAATCCCTTCAGCCCAACAAGTCACACCACAGATTACAGTGTGATGGGCAGATTCTAAAACATTATGACACAGGTGATGTAGGTTCTAAATGTTTAAGTGGCATTCTAGGAAATAAGTGTGCTTGCTGTTATGTAGGATACTGCCTCGTTTGAGAGAATGAGTGTGTACTGCTTGCAGTGATGAGTCTTTATTAATATTGCTAGGCTATTGAGTTTAGATTGCAATGAAAAGCAAATTTCCTTGTGTCTCAAATAAGATATATTCGGTGATGCAGAAAGAAAGGATGATTCAACAATATTCCGTTTATCAGAAGCAAGGATATTGTTTACAGTCAAATCATTTGTATACTATGTAGACCTAGACCTATTCCAATAAACTGCGAGTATCACATATTACGATCTAGATATCAGTACAAGAATGAATGAGTACGTCTAACTGCAATTTTTTAACTCTTACTAGAGGTTCCTAAAATCAACCCCCAGGAAGTAATATTGTTGTCACCAAACAATGAGTTGTAGGCTCCATGGCGACAATGTTGCCATTTCAAAGGAAAGGACCGACCATATTAGGGGGTGACATGAAAATAGGCTAATAGTGAAAATTGCTGCAGAAAGACACTATTCTATTCCCCCTACTCACCTTCAATAGAGATTACATGTTCTCGGATCTGGTTCTGGAGGGCCAAGTCATCGATGCGTTCAATCAGGTCGTAGATTGAGTAAATGTTTGGGTGGACCGATTCGAACCGATGGATCTCAGCCCGGATGGCTGCCGAGTTGGACAAAACAAATTGCTGATTGCCTTGTTGGCCGCCCTGGGAAGCCTGGCCCGATACTGTTCCGGAACCGAACTGACCCTGCCCTGAGCCACCGGATGATCCTGATCCGAATTGAGACGGGATAGACTGGGGTACTGGTACCGGAACGGGCGCTGGGACCGTGCCTGGGGTGGGCATGGCCGGTTGAGATTGCTGCGAGATACCGGACACCGACCCCGATTGGAAATTCATTTTGGTTTAAACGAGTAGCTCTTTACAACACGAAAACAAATATATAGACCCGATGTAACGATTTCAAAACGATGTGATCAAAATAAGTCCGCGGGAACTAGTGTCTGAAAACGAGACTGCACAGGCGCATTAATAGTTGGTCGCCAATTGCAACAAAACGCGGTTCATACTCATATTATTAAAACTTGAATGTTGCTCATTTTCCGTTATAAGCTATAATAAGAGCTTTGGCCGTGTCCTGCCCTTTTCTGTGAATCACAAACCGCAATGCCTACTCCCTTTCAGGACTATCCGCTCCGTTGTAATGGTTTAATCGAACGGTTCTCCTTTGCTGCTCTGTCAAAAGCAGACAATGGGCTCGGCTTCGGCAAAGCGCCCGGGTCCACTGCCTACTGAATCCGTTGTTTCTACGTTGAAATTCAATCGCGTTGAGTCCTTTCTGGTCCAAGTGGTCCCTGCCCAGTGCCCTCCTCCGCATGTTGTAACGTCACCCATCACGTAATTGTACTTGAGATGGGGGAGGGTGTAATTTGATTGGACGCTTATGTGAAGGAAAAATAAAACAACGTGCTCTTAATTTAATAACCAAGTCTGCCTGACACTTATGCAACCAAATAGTTTTTATAAGCGAAAATAATTACTACAATAGACCTACATTTTATGTAAGACGGTTACTATAGTTCTATATTCTTGGTACACAAAATACCCCACACAACCCACAGGGTCAGATACACTGAGTCAGCTGTCAGTTGTTCTGCATTCTCTCATGGTTAAAAGCAAAAAAATAAAGATTGGGGAATCTTCAACATTCTGTATCCGTTAGTCACAATTCTGTTGAAGTGAAAAGTTGTCAGCCATATACCAAACAAACAACACTATTTTGATCTATAATCAAATGTGACATTAACACACCTCGTCTTGTCTTAATATACTTTATCTTCAGACATACATCAGTGGTGTGCCAGGATACTTTGTAAAAATGTGCCTTCAACAAGACGTCTGAGAAATCTTTAAATTAGGTAATATCTCAAGATGTAACAGGACCAGTCTCATAACATCATAAGAGAGTAGCCAATATCAGACTCTACTCTGAGAGGCCTGTTCTCTAATGCCTGTCCTTGAAAGGACACTTGTAGTGATGATTCTCCAAGGAAATTTGAACTGAGCAGTTTTCAATTAAAAAGCAGACAGAACACTCTTCAGGCAGTAAGCTTGAAAATAAACCTTCTCATATGCGACTGATGCCTACTTTGAACATCCACAAATACGTTCTAGCAAACATTACCAACACTACTGTGTATTCACTAAAAACAAAATAGAAAAAATACTCACTGATAATCCCAAACCACATTGACATCACAAATACAACAGCAGTAATACCCAGGAGGACTGATGCTTCATTAAAATGATTTTTAATTTCAGTATATATTTGAAATAAAAAAATGTTCAAGCCCGATTAATGTCATAGGCGTAAACATTTTGACTTTAGCCTTCATTATATTATATTACACTATATATAAATCACTCCAAGGGAGGAGAAAGCGCCATCTGCTGGTATATACAACCTCATCCTGAAGTGTGGCATTATTGGCATGACCGTCTGAGTGAGGAATCATTTAAACTAATGTGGCTAGAGGCAGGGCATTAAGATGTCTAAACAAGCACTTGTGGGAGACCAGAAGGAAAGAATTGTGTATTCAGGGTCACATGCATTGTTATGCAGCACAGCTTGGGTGAAGATGGAACAGAAAGACATCTACAGTGTGTAGAATGTATTTTTTTTCCAGGAAGGTACTTCACATCTAATTAAATTAAGGCATCACATTATTTTAATAGCCAATTGCACAAAGGTACCAAAAATGATACTTCAGCTTTAAAGCAGCCACTCCAAAGGGGAGCAAATACTTTATTGTAGTATTATTAGTTATAGTTTAATAATGCTGAAATAACAAATAACAACTCAATGGGGACTCCAATGAATAACGTAAACCTTTGCTACTATTCCGTTGCTGCAATTTGCAGTTTCAACATACAATAGCGACACTTTGTTCAGCACTGGAAGTCATCTGACCAAATGTTTATATGGGGCAGAATTCTTGGAATTTTTTAAACCTAAAGGGGAACAGAGTGTAAATCTGTACAGCCCCCTCAAATAATTATGAATCTATGACTTGATAGGGTCACATATTATTTAAAATATAAAAAATAAAAAACATTATCTGATGCATTTGTCCAGAGATCCATACATTATTGATTATATACATTTAGTTAAACCTATAGTAATTTACAATTATTAAATTAGGTGATCCAGTTGAATGCTCTGGATTAGTTGGCTGTGAGAACGAGGGCAATTGATGAATACAATGTACATTTTGACAGGACACTCTGGTAAATAATCACTACTTCACTACACAAAAAGTGCCATTAGATCATTAGAGAGTTCACAGAGTCAAAATACTCTTTTAACATCCCACCAGAAAGACTGCATACTACGCAGGGCACTTTCCCTTGCATTCCTGAGGCATTGGGAATTGGTCTTTAGAACAGAGGGAAGAGTGCCCCCTACTGGCCCCCCAACACAACTTCCTGTTCCATCTGGTCTTGCATCCAGGGAGTATACTTTAGCTGTAGTGGCAGGTCCGCAGTGGGATGCAGGTTACACCACAGGTTACTATGCTGCATAATTACTGTTACATGACTATTCATCACTGACATTACGAAATACTGATGTGTAAATGTATTTAATTAAAATACAAGTATAACTAATTTGTTTATTTGAAAACACACATTCAACACATACAAAACCTGTAACACTATTTTTGGCATTTAGCGGAAGTAGGTAGCCTGATTAATCGCTGATGAAGTCTTCCACATTACTAACCACAAGATGCCACTGTCAGAGGCTTTCTGAGCATGCCTGTGACATTAGCTTCCTAGCTAACGTCACTAGCAAGCAAGCAAGTACATTTACAAGTTCTAGTGCACAGTCAGCTATTTGCTAATTGCTCTATTCTTCTGTCTTATAATGAAATTCAGTGAGAAATGTCTGATAGTATTTTTTAAACATATCTTACCTTAAGGCAATTTGCACAAAGCACCAAAGCAACTTATTTTCTTGGGTTACTCAGTGGTCATGAGGAATATGAACAGTTTTCAACAAGTGTGCTGGACCCAACAGGATGTGTCATGTAATTTAATAGTATCTAGCCAAAAATTGCGATTGGCTATATTTAGTAGTCCAACTGGTGATGAAAGTTCTTGCCATATTTGAAAATAATATGACATATTTGAAGTATTTTTTAAGAGACAGAACCCCCACAAAGCTGCGGGGCCTGACAGTGTCTCCTTATCCACCCTTATGCACTGTGCAGATCAGCTTCTTGCTGTGTGACATCTTTTACATCTCACTGGAGACATGCTGCATCCCAGCTTGTTTTAAGTCCTCCATCATCATCCCAGTCCCCAAGAAGCCAAGGATGACAAGGTCTTAACGGCTATAGACCTGTCGCGCTGACCTCTGTGGTCATTTTAATGCCTTGTACTGTTCCACCTCACGACCACTACTGACCCTCTACTAGACCCACTGCAGTCTGCCTACAGAGCCAACAGGTCTGTGGACGATGCGGTCAACATGGCTCTTCACTTCATCCTCCAGCATCTGGACTCCCCTGGAACCTACGCCAGAATCCTGTCTGTGGACTTCGGTTTCACATTCAACATCATCATTCCCTCTGTGCTCCTGGACAAGCTATTTCAACTGGGAGTGCCCGAGTCCACATGCAGGTGGATCACAAACAGGAAGCAGCACGTGACGCTGGGGAAGCACCAGTCCGACCTATCAGTACCAGCTCCGCTCAAGGCTGTGTCTTGTTTCCCCTATTCTTCTCCCTGTACACCAACAGCTGTACCTCCAGTCACAGCTCTGTCAAGCTCCTGAAGTTTGCGGATTAAGTCACCATCATCAGACTTATTTCTCAAGAAAACGAGTCTGCCTAAAGGTGAAAGATTGACCATCTGTTGTCCTGGTGCAGTCAGAACTTGGAGCTCAACGCCCTAAAGACTGTGGAGATGATAGTGGACTTCAGGAGAAGCCCAGCTGCCCTTCCCCCCCATCTCACTGGGTTGCTCCCCAGTCAACTCTGTGGAGTCCTTTCGCTTTCTGGGCACCACCATCACCTAGGACCTCAAGTGGGAGCTGAACACCACCTCTCTTACAAAGAAAGCCCGGCAGGGGATGTACTTCCTGTGAAAGCTGAAAAAGTTCAGCCTGCCAACAACTATGATGGTGCATTTCTAGACAGCCATCATAGAGTCCATCCTGACCTCCTCCATCATGGATGCACCATCTGCTCTGCAGAGAGTGTGATTGGCAGCAATCTGCCATCTCTACACGACCTACATACCTCCAGGATACAGAGGGAAGCAGCAAAGATTGGGGCAGATCCCATTCATCCCAGCAATGAACTATTCAGTGCTGTCTCGTCTGGCAGAAGGCTTAGGTCTTTTAGGACCAAAACCTCCCGCCATAAGATTTTTTTTCCATACAGCCATAGGCCTCATGAACATGCCCCTGGAACCAAATTGGCTATAGCCCTCTCCCAAATACACACACAACCCTCAACATGACAAATCTATTACCACTCCCCACATACATTAACAACCCTCAATTGGACAAAATTTTGCACCATATATATACTTTTTTGTTATTTTTTGTAATTTATTAAGGCACAGTTTTTATGTTCTGTTCCTTCCTTTATTCCCTTTGTATTTTATTGAGTGTGGCACCAATGACCAGAACAGAATTCCTTGTTTGCTGTGAAACTTACTTGGCAATAAAACCTTTTCTGGTTCTGACAAACCTTCAAAGTATTTAGCAAATAATTGAATCAGATTATTTTCTGTCCAGCAAAATACAAATGACAAAAAATCTACAGTAATTAAAAATGTATTTTAAATAAATGCAATTGAAAAAAGCCCCTCTTTGGATACGAGAGTAGTCTAACAATCAAATCAATATTCATTTAGTATGTATGTTTGTTATTACATTCATTTTGTTTATAACTATATTTAGCGTTTATAATAAATGCATTTTGGTCTTAAGTTTTCTTCTGTTCTTTCATAATATTTCATAATATAATTATTCACTTTGTTTGATCTTTCTCCAGCCATATGGAAGAGATGTGTGTGTGTGGAAGGGTGGGGTGATGCAGGAGAGGTTAGGTTGACATTTGGATTGGGTTAAAAGACAGTAGGAAAAGAAATTCCTGTAGCACAAACAAAACGTACAACTGTATTCTGAGAAAACAGGAATACATGAAAAAAATACTCAACTACATATAGTATATAGATATATAAAAAACTTTGGTTGTCAGGTGATTTTCTGTTGGTCATTGAGATTTTGTTTCTTGCTGGAACTCAGAGGTGATGTGTTGATGAGGGAAGTGAGTAATGGGAGAAGGTCTCAAGAGATGATCTGGAGAGGTGATGAGGGGATGGGGTCATGGGGTCAGGAGGTCGGGCGACCGAACATAACCAGCTGAAGGATCTCATCCGGAGATAGCGGAGATAAAGCAGTCAAAGGGTCGGGTAGTTCTGTGTGAGTGGGACCAGTGGACTCAATAGGGTGAGTGAATGAGGTGGGGATATCAGCAACCTTCTTTTCAAAGTCTTTTAGAGTGCACTGTTCTTATATAAAATGAGAGACTCGTGTTCATTTGCATAATCAGGCCTTCTGCATAATCAGTGGCTACACCACCGGCACTATGCTGTAATGGCGGAAAATGGAGCTTTGGGATTTGAGATCTGCAGAAATTAGGATCTCAAATGAAACTGATGTGAAAGCCTCATTACATCTAGAATGACCGCTTTTAGTTTTTTTATTGGATGTAAATGAATCTTTAGAACAAGGATTAGTATTCAATTCACTGTATCTATTATGGAATATACTGCACGACAGTCTTACAATATTTTACATTATGCAGTACACAGTTGATGTGATGGAAAATGTATAAAACACCTGAATCAAAGTGGTTTTCTCATGACTGGAATGCCTAAATAACATAGTTTTCTTACATAGCATTCACTACTGTTTGTATGTATATTTCATTCCTCTAGTAAAATCTACTTTAGAACGGAAATTGTATTACTCTTCAGTGATTATTTACCAATTAAAAAAGTGTATGTACCACTTCAGTCATTAGAATAACCTTGTGCTAATGTGGATAAATATTTCTATTTATATCATGTTTGGAGGGAAATAACCATGCATGAGAATAATTGATTGAGTGGCACGGGGTCAAAGCCGGTATTCTAGTGTTGAAGGGCCACTACCATCCCGGTTCTGCCAAAGTGGTTGTGAACAGGAGACTCCAATGGAAGACAGGCAATGTGGTCATGTCTCATGTTTTTGCCCTCAAGAGAGTGGGCCAGTGCTGGATTTTGCATTTCAGGCCCTGTCAAGAAGTTTAAATGATAAATCTGTCAGGAAGCTTAGAGGAAAGGTTATTCTATTCAGTGTGGGCAACATAAGTACCTATAATTTTCTACAAGGACTGTGGCTTGCTGTGAATGGCTTTGGTGGATTCAATGTTGAATGGTTTCTGTTTTAATCCAAATTTTATCCCATATTTTTTTTCCAAAGTTTGAATGACAGCTAAGACATATGAGGTAATTAAAATGTCAAGACATGGCAAAGTGACAGACATGCAGCATGAATAATATATAAAGACATTCTATAATTCTGCTGCAGTAGTTTCTGCAAGCAGAGTGGTTTGAATTAGGTGATTAGGTTTAAAAATGTATTGTTTTATAGCTTATCTAATGATATTGTTCAACGCTATTGTTAACATTTTGTCATGATGCTTACTAGATATTTTGCAGATTAAGAACTGATTTCCTGCTATTATGCTATACACATTTTGTTATGAGTTTCAGGAAAATATTTTGGTTTAGAGAAAACATCCAGGAACTCTACACATTAGTCCAACTGATTCCACTAGCTGTATTTTCTTAAAAGTAACATTCTCTAACCCACGCTCCATCATCATCCCTCTCAGAGCATTCTCCTTGACCCCAACCAGTCAAGCTTCAAGACTGTCAGTCGAGACTACTCTCCTCTGTCATATATGCTCTTCCCACTGTAATAGCTGGATCTCTCTCCTCGTTTCGCATCCTCCTAGATCTGTCAGCTGCCTTCAACACTGAACCATCATCTCCTCTTCTGCACCCTGTGAGGGAAAACTGTCTCGGGCTTGACACAAGCCTCTCCGACCTGGTGATGTGTCTTTTACACTAACTCTAAACACAGGTATCCCCTCTACCCCTATCCGAAGCCCCCTCCTCTTCTCACTATACTCCAACTTGCTTGAAACATCCATCATATCCTCACATAGTGTCTTTGCTCATTGCAGTTTGGCTCACAATACAATTCCTTCCCACCCTTCTGACACACAGATGGCCACATGCACTGAGCATGCCAGGCATCTCAATCCGGACCGACCAAATCAACCATGACCTTGACAAGGCAGATCAACTCTTCCTGGTTGGGATTCCCCAATGTCCCCCAACCAGATTGAAAAAACATAATGTGACCCTGAACAATAACCTAGACCAGGGTTACTCAATAATACGAGGTCCACATAGACGTACAGAGGCGCCTTATCAGCATCTATCAGTCCTGGGTTCCAAAGGCACGGTGTGTTTGCTAATTCAAGATAATAATTTGAACCTGGCTATGTGATCACTAGAAAAACCTTTTGCAATTATGTTAGCACCGCTGAAAACTGTTGTGCTGATTAAAGTAGCAATAATATTGGCCTACTTTATACTAGTTGAGTATCTGAAGCATCAGCAATTGTGTGTTTGAATACAGGCCAGAAACAAATAACTTTCTTCTGAAACTCATCAGTCTATTCTTATCCTGAGAAAAGAAGGCTCTCCATAGCTCAGTGGGCTGTCTGCAGCTCACCATCCATAGCTCAGCGTGGAGAGCAGTGTGCATCTAAAGATATAGAGTTTGAATCCCGCAAGGGTCCGTTTAAGTTTAGTCCAGTTATAGTGTTTCTACTTGCACATACTGGTGATAAACTTAGCTTAGATATAGACAAAACATTTGTTAATTTACATTACACATAAGAAAACATACACAAAGTCATTCAGATAAAAGGTTAGCTAGTAAGAACTGGCTAATATACACTAATAAACATTATAGCAAACACCTTGAAGTTATATTCAGAGATGAACAGCTTATTTTTAACAAAATAACATTGCGATAAGAAAATGCACAACTTTCTATCCTCAGATGATTAACCTAATTTCGACTTCGTAACTGGGAATTATAACTGCGAATATACGACTCCAGATCTAGTATTCTGAATGTGGTATAAATTGGCTACAAAACAATGTAACTAGCTGTTATAACTCATGTCAAAAGTTAAAAGGCAATATTGCATATCAATATGTAGTTACATCGGAACTAAGACGGCACCAACTAAGTTTGTCACTTTATCTATTTTGGAAAACTTCAAATAGTTAGCATACCTTGATTTAAATGTTTAAGGACTGTCTATAGAGCCACCAATTACACTTGAGTGTGGTAAAGAGGGAGTAACATCTAGCCCTGCCCGTAAATTAACCTGTCATTCAGAATCGGAAATCAAATCAACAACACCTTAATGATAACATGACTGAATAGCTTTATTCCTTCAACTTAACAACCAACTACTAATTTCCATTCCATATCACTGGCAGGCACTGAAATACACTGCTCAGAAAAATTAAGGGAACACTTAAATCACATGTCGGGTCTCGATGAATGAAATATAGATCAAAATCTTTGCTGTACACTGTGTAATTCTTTGGGAACAAAATTAGGTAACAACAGTCAATGGAAACCATAATCACCAACCAAGGGCTCTATTCAAAATCAGAGTAAAGAATTGAAATGACAGCCTGTTCCAACCTGAGTGAATTTAATCACAGCAACTCATAATGTGACTCAGTAGTGTGTACAGTGAGGGGAAAACTTTTGTGATCCCCTGCTGATGTTGTCAGTTTGCCCACTGACCAAAAAAATATCAATCTATAATTTTATTGGTAGGTTTATTTGAACAGTGAGAGACAGAATAACAACAAAAAATCCATAAAATGCATGTTAAAAATGTCGATTTACATTTTAATGAGGGAAATAATATTTGACCCATGCAGACTCAATCCCCTCCTGTACTCCCTGTTCACGCATGACTGCGTTACTACACACATCTCCAACATCATCCTTACGTTTTCAGGTGACTCAACCATCCTGGGTCTCATCTCCAACCATGATGAGACCACTTCCAGGGAGGAGGTGAAGAACCTTGCTACATGGTGCCAGGACAACAAACCTCTCTCTCAACATCTGCAAGACTAAGGAGATGCTTGTGGATTTCAAGAAGCAGCAGAGGGGTGTCATGCCCCGATATACATCAATGGAGCTGATTGAGGCTGAGTACGATTGCATTGTACTTTTACAGATCTGTTTGAAGGATTGTTTATAAATGTCTATAAAACGGAGGCCTGGAAAAACAAAACACAACCAGGAATAAAATTACCCACCTCAATACAAATACTTCCCCAAATATTGCAAAACATAACCTCTAATACCATGGCACACTCCCAATAGAAAATACTCCTCGCAATATGAAAAAATAACCACTAATACCATGACACTCCCAATAGAAATACACTTCCCAATATGAAAACATAACCACTAATACCATGACACTCCCAATAGAAATACACTTCCCAATATGAAAACATAACCACTAATACCATGACACTCCCAATAGAAATACACTTACCAATATGAAAACATAACCACTAATACCATGACACTCCCAACAGAAATACACTTCCCAATATGAAAACATAACCACTAATACCATGACACTCCCAATAGAAATACACTT
>JACXGJ010004860.1:0-42666 GCA_016801105.1 Esox niger
TTTATGTTGAGTGTTTTACCACAGTGGTGTGGTTTATTTTGGTTGTTAGCCGTAGGCTATACGTGTCACCCGGTCAGTGTCTGGTTTATGTTTGTATGTTTGTTACTTTGTTCATCCTTCAATTAAAACAATGGATAACTACCTCCATACCATCTCTGCGCCTGTGTCCTTCCACCAATTCTACCAGATACTTGACAAAAGTGAAATGTATTCCCACTGTTGCTTAATAGAGGATTAAAGCTGCCCAACATTTAATGGTCTCCTTTGTCGTGTTGTTCGTTTCATAACATGCCAAATGATTTCATTGAGTGATAGGTCTGGAGTGCAGACAGGCCAGTTTAGCAGCCGGACTACTTTACTACAAAGCCATGTTTTTGTAATATGTGCAGAATGTGGTTTGGCATTGTCTTTCTGAAAAAAGCAAGGCCTGCCCTTAAAAGGACGTTGTCTGGATGGCAGCATATGTTGCTCCAAAACCTGTATATATTGTTCAGTGTTAATGGTGCTGTCACATATGTGCCAGTCACCAATGTCATGTGCACAAATGCACCCGCATACCATCACGGATGCTGGTTTTTTTAACTGTGCACTGATAAGAAGCTGTATGGTCCCTCCCCTCTTTAGTCCGGAAGAAGTGGTCTCCATGATTCCCCAAAATTATTTTGATTTGTCAGTCCATCTTAAATGAACTTGGGCCCCTTGGATCTTATATATATTATATATGGTTTCTTCTTTGCATGGTAAAGTTTTAACTCACATACTATGTTCCCAGAGGACAGTTTTCAGAAGTGTTCCTGAACCCATGCAGTGATGTCCACTACAGAATCATGTCTGTTTTTAATGCAGTGTCTCCTGAGAGCTCAAAGATCATGGCCATCCAATATTGGTTTCTGGCTTTGCCCTTGCATACAGAGATTTCTCTGGATTATCTGAATCTTTTATTGACTTATACCGTAAATTATGATATGCCCAAACTATTTGCAATTTTACGTTGAGAAACGTTGTTCTTAAATAATTGCACTATTTGCCTGTGCAGTCTTTCACAGAGTGGTGAATCCCTCCCCACCCTCTGACCTTCTGACAGACCCATGCTCTCTGGAATGATCTTTTAATACCAAATCATGTTAATGACAGGTTGCCAATTGACCTAATTAGCTATGTGATTTTCCACCAGGTTTAGATTTTTAGCATTACACAACTTTTCCAGTGCTCACTAACACAGATTCTGACAGATTTGTGAACAATATATGAGAGAAATATGCCTTTTGTGTACATAGAGGTCTTAAATCTTTAGTTCAGCTCATGATAAATGGGGGCAAAAACAAAAGTATTGAACAGACTCCTCAAAAATTATTACAGAATTGTTTTGTTTTAAATGGTTAATTAAATTTAAAAAATACAAGAATGTGTTTGTATTATACGAAAAGAAAACGACAAAAAAAATAATTCAGAATGAATATTACTAGGAACATAGGCCAAGGTATTTTCATTTGATTATTAGGCCCTGCAAATGTACAAAATGAAAACTACACAACACATAAATTATTCAAAAATAAATCCATTAGAATTTACTTTTCATTTTGATGATGTAAAGGTAAAAAAACGATCCATGGATGAATAGCCCTACATAGGCCTAAAGCACAGTTGCTTGATAAACATGATAAATCTGATTAACAAATTTAGGAAAGGATGATTTACAGCAGTTGAATTTGTTTGATGAATTGTTAATTGGTGAGTGTCATTATTTCTAATTGT
Organism: Esox niger; assembly: GCA_016801105.1. Lineage (NCBI taxonomy): Eukaryota > Metazoa > Chordata > Actinopteri > Esociformes > Esocidae > Esox > Esox niger. The sequence goes on from JACXGJ010004860.1 coordinate 1,756, forward strand.
TGTAGCATTATACATTTGTAGAATCTTACGCTTCAGTAAAAAAAGCTGAGAAAATTAAAAGAGAGATAATAGAGTATGCAATTTTGTTTTTCTCTCCTAATAAAAACAGTAACATTGTGTCATGTGCCAGGGATGCCGAGCAGGGCCTGTGAGGCATGGACGTTCGGCAGGGTCGGGGATGCAGGGATGCCGGGTGGAGCTGGCGAGGCCGGGTCTGGGCTGCCGGGCTTTACAAAAATGTTTGGGGAGGCCTCCAGGCGGAGCGCAAAAAGCGCCAGCAAGCAGCCTGGAGGCTATGACACTAAGGTCAAGTGGGGCCAGGCCATTGAGACGCCTGTCTTGGTCCTCCAAACATTGCAGTAACTCTGCTGGGTCCATTTTGGGTTGAGTCATTTTGTCACATTTTTTGTTTACAGGACACCAGACTCAGAGTTAAGGGATCACAAAAAGGGTTTAACAACGAAATTGTGATGGGAAAAAAACAAGAAAATGGCAAGAACACAGGAACAAGGCAGGCTGGAAAAAATGGAGAGCGATGGCAAGCAAGATTCATACACAAAAAGACTCAATGACACAACCACAGGCTGACAGAACTGGGCAAAATAAATAGGGTGCTAACGAAGGCTAATAAGAAACTAATAAGAAAACAATCAGAACAAAAGGAGAGGCTACGTTTAAGAACAAAGGAAAATTAAAAAACAGAACAAGCTACATTTAAGAAAAAAAATGCATAACCAAAACGCAACAAAATAGAACCTTCCACGATGTGATACGTTTGTTGTATTAGTGATTGCTACAAAAAAAATAATCTGGTAACATTTTAGATTTACATTTTAGATTTACATTTGATGAATTAGCATACACAAGAATGCTGAATCTACTATTGAAAAACGATAAAGTGTGATACATACGTTTAATTGTCAAGTAGCCTATATTGTTTGTATTATGTTTCAATATATTAATTATAAGTTCAGTGTATTCAAATTCAATCAAGGCTCTGACCATTCATCTGTGAGTTTTGCACATTTATCCAGTGACATCATACGTTCGTTGAGGGGTAATTAGCGCCTGACAACGTTAAGTGATGTGGGCTGTTGGTGGATTAAGTCAGAAAACAGGGTAAAACAAAAGGTAAATAGTCTCTAAATAGTTTTCAGTTTGTGAGTTTAGAAATCTGACAACGGAACAATGTAATATATTCCTATTTAGCAAAAGTCACAGGATGAGGGTGTCGCTTTCAAAATGGCAGTTTTATTTAAATTGCAATATCAAACCCTAATGATTTGCACATCATTTTTTATTTACATTTTACACAGCATCCCAAAATGTTTTGGAAACGGGGGTACAGATGTACCAGTTACAGTGAAGGGAGGTTGCAAGGGGTTTCAAAAACTTGTTAACTTTCTTCCTCCACTGTTATCAGTGAAGAAAGAAACACCAAATAATTCCAACTGCAACTATTGGCAACCTTCATGAAATTGGATGACAGCACTCTTCCTGTCTCTATCTGTGATGTCTAACAAGGTTGTGTTCTTGCAACCATTTATAGATGTTTGCGGTCACTGTCTTGTTAAAAGGTCCATCCATTGCCAAGACTCAATCTGGCAGAGGCAATTATGTCTTGGGCTACATATCCTGGTACTTAATGAATTTCATTATGGCATCAATCTTACCAAGAACCTCTGGATCACAAGAAGAAAAATAGCCCCAAAGTATCACCGATCCCCTTTCGAAACATATGTTTTACAGGAAATTTATACTCAAAATAAATGTTGTGTTTGAGAAATTGGGTTTAAATTAAAGTTAACAACTCCCCTGATGGAGCCCAAAATATGACTAAATGTTTGTTTTGTTGAATTTGTGCATTCACTTTGGTAGTTCCGCTTCTACACACACACTCATTAAATGTGGAATTTGGCCAGAACCCATGCTCTTGGAGAAGATCACGTCACAAAATTATGACCTGCTTGCAAGCTCCCAACCTGCCACAAGGAGTTGCTAGACCTTGAAAGGGAAAGGCAACACTGTCTGACCGTCACTCCCCCGAGCTGCACAGTGCTGAGCCAATTTGTCCTTTGCAGAACTCTTGGGCACGTTATGTATGGTACAGTACTACCAGGATAAGAACCGAGGCCCTAAGGATGCAAGTTAGAATAGCAAATGAATACTCAGCTACTGGCCCAGAGGACTCTGAGAAATTCAATAATTTAACTGCTATAACTCATTTCTCACATGAATGAACCAATCCTTGTGAGAGATGAGAGACAAGAAAGTATTCATGAACCTAGTAAATTAAGAAATAGCTGTAAGGGACGATCTTGTCAAAAAATGTGATTTAACGAATGCAACTTGAAAACAGTGTTTAAGGCAGATGCCATCCGGCATCTGTGCCCTAGACTAGCACATATAAGAGTTCAAACAGCAAAAGCCATAGTTCAGTTGTCTCACCAGGAGGTATATTTTTGCAATGCTTTTAAGGTTTCTTTGGTACAGTTAGGTCACAACAGGACTAGCTGTCTTTTCCACTGAACAATTTCCTTTGAGCTACACCTCACAGCAGTATGTTCAGTTGGTTTCCTCTCAAGGATTAGGATGTGGTCAATAGAATCCCCAGAATTGTCTGCGTCATCATAAAAGTGGTCACATTTTGCTTGAAAACCTCTCTTACCCCTTATAAACCATGCACTTTCCGTTCCAAAACACACTGTGGCTTTACAGAAAGAGTGTGTGGTCTGGTCTGTTAATAGGTCTCCAAGGTCTATTTAGTATGAATATGTTATGGCAGAAACCTTCACATCACGCTTAACCCACTTACCAATCATATTAATCATTGATGTCAATAAGGGGCGGGCCATAGGATGCAGATTCCCAGTATGACTTACCACAGGAAGACGTCTCATCCGACATGTCCCCACAGTCATTGTCCTGGTCACAGCGCCAGGCCTGGGGGATACAGCGTCCGTTCCGACACGAGAACTGGTTAGGCTGACAGGCCTGAGCTAAGAGAGAGACATGGAAGGCAGCAAGGATTTGTAATTCAATCCCATGGCTGTCAAGCAAAAGCCAGACAGGTTTAGCCCCCTAATGATGATTCAATCATATGGCATGTCAATGTCAGGCTTCTGGAGTTAAAGTCACTTTCACTTTTCTCAAAGAATTTAGAAAGTTTTGAGATCACGTCACCTTCTCAATGTTTTGTTTTGTTATATACTCAATTTGTGATTAAATAAAACCATTTTGTGAAGCATTTACTGAACATTTTAGATTATTCAGACACTTTGCCGTGACACTACAAATTGAGCTCAGGCGCATCCTGTGTTCATAGATCATCCCTGAGATTTCTCTAGAACTTGATTGGAGTCGACCATGAAAAATAAAACTGATTGGACATGATCTAGAAAAGGCACTGACTGATATATAATGTCCCTCACTGTGAGAAAAAAAACATGTCCAAAGCTGGTGTTAAGGGATGCTTGTTTTAAGGGATATATCTAGAAAAGCTTACAAAAAATGGTTAAAAGAATTGTTCCATGACTGTAAAATGGAAGAACTCTGGAAAAACCAAGACTCTACTTACAGATGGCCTTTCAGCCAAACTAAGTATCCGAGCTAGGGAGGTGACCAAGAACCCTATTCAGTCAGAGCTTCAGAGATTCTCTGCAGATTTGTACAATCATCCCTTCAGCACCCCATCAATAAAGCGTTTATGATAGAGTGGCAAAATGGAAGCCACTTTTGTGAAAGAGTCATACTGTATGACATACAATACCGCCTGAAGGACTCTGTGAACATGAGGAAAAACATTCTGTGGTCTGCTAAACTATTGGTCCTGAATGCCAAGCGCTATGTCTGCCAAGAACAAGGTACCGCTTATCACCTGGCTAATACCATCACTTTGGTGAAGCATGGTGGTGGGATCTACAATAATCTTGAACCTTTTGGGGTAAGTTGGACATTCCTTGCTTTTGAAAGAGATGCATGTTTGTCCACTAAAATAATTTAAAATACTGTATAGACATTGTTTATGTTGTAAATGACCATTGTAGCTGATAACGGCAGATTTCTTATGGATTATCTACAAGTGTACAGAGGCCCATCATTAGCAACCATCAATCTTGTGTTCCAATGTTACATTGTGTTTGCTACCCCAAGTTGATCATTATATAAGACCAATTGGTCTTCGGTATTCATATTAGCACAGTTGAAACATTTTGTGCTGATTAAAGAAGCAATACAACTATCTTTCTTTAGACTAGTTGAGTATCTGCAGCATTAGCAATTGTGGGTTCGAGTACAGGCTCAAAATGACCAAAACAAATAACTTTCTTCTGAAACTTGTCAGACTATTCCTATTTCAAGCTATTTCATATGGGAAATTGCCAAGAAACGGAAGATCTCAAACAACACTGTGTACTATTCCCCTGACAGAAAAACACAAACTGCCTCGAATCAGAATAGAAAGAGGAGTGGGAGGCCTCGGTACACAATTGAGCAAGAGGACAAATACATTAGTGTCTAATTTGAGAAACGAACACCTCAAATGTCCTCAAATTGCAGCTTTTTTTTATTACACCCACAAAACACCAGTCTAAATGTCAACAGTGAAGAGGCAACGTTGCAAGAAAAAGCCATATCTTAGACTTGCCAATAAAAAGAAAATAACATTTGTGAGACAAAGACCAAAGAAAAGATTCTGTTTTGCTGTAGTGCTTTTCTTAATCTGTCAAGCATCGTGAAGGTAATGTGATGATCTGGAGGTGCTTTGGTGGTGGTAAACTGGGAGATTTGTACATGACTCTAGGGATTGTGAAGAAGGAAGGCTATCACTCCCTTACTCCACCAACGCAACGCCATACTCTACACTGTAGACGGCATGTGGAGCCAATTTCCTCCAGCAACAGGACAAAGACCCAAAAAATAGCTCCATATTATGCAATAACTTTTTAGGGAGAAGCAGGCAGCTGGTATCCAGTCGACAACGGAGTGGCCAACACAGTCACCAGATCTCAACCCTATTGAGCTGTTGTGGGAGCAGCTTGACTGAATGGTATGTAAGAAGTGCCCATCAAGCTTATCTAACTTGTGGGAGGTGCTTCAGGAAACATGGGGTGAAATCTCTTCAGATTACCTGAAGAAATTGACAACTAGAATGCCAAAGGTCTGCAAGACTGTAATTGCAAGGAATGAATGATTCTTTAAAGAAAACAAATGTTTATATGACACAATTATTATTTACATTTAAAAAAATCACTATTTCTAACCTTGCCTATTCATTTTGCTATTTTCCCTATTCAAACTAATTTTGACATTTTAAAGTGACCCCAAACTTTTGAATGGTCATATACATATATATATAGGTTATATATACTCCATGTCCTTGACAGAGTCATGAATGCAAAGACTGTGGCATCAACACAAGGTTGCATTGTTAGTGGCTGTATTACATGCATGTCACTCAGATGACAAAGCAACATTCATCATCTCGTTGACACCAACTGATTGATCTGGGAGGTGCGAGGCAAGGTTTGCAACTTGGTTGCTAAGTGTAAGGAGCAACGAAAAATGGTAAGGTCAGACAAAAGTGATTCTGACAACTCAATAGCAGGAAAAGTTCCCTTGCAAGATCATTTGATTCTGAGCTTTCACATTAGATTGATCCCACTGTAGCTGCTTCTTTAGTATTGTAAGACATTGCTAAGAATGTTTGACCAGCCTGTCACTTGATGCTTTGGTGTTTAAAAGTCGGCAGATAAATACAAAGTTGCAAGTTTTTAAAGGGCAAAAAGTTAGCATTTTTCATCATGACACAGTCCAGTTACATATTGAAAATTCTTTAAATGTGATTTATTTCTATGGCTTATAAAAAAGTTGAGGTATTGCATCACTTACCAGAACATGTGTTGTTAGACTCATCCTCATTGCTCCCGCAGTCATTAGTACCATCACATAGCCATCTCTTAGGGATACACCGATTGTTGAGGCACTTGAACTGGTCTGTGCGACAACTGTGGTTTGCTGGAACAGACAGATAGACAGGCAGACACTTAACACCAAAGAATGGTTTAACGCTTAAAGAAATGTGGTAGTTTGTGGGATGGAATTTGTCATCTAACAGACTTATAAATCTGACATTTCAAAGAGTCCTACTTTAACCTACAAAAATATGACACTGCACAAACCATAGACACTGAGAAAAAGCAATGTAAAACAGGGATTTGAGTTAGAGATGTATTAAACCTTATAGAAGGCATGCTGACATTCTAGCACAGTAAAATGCATGTTAGACACGATTCTGATCATTCTGGCTGAAAATGACATAATCTTTTTTTCATACGGAGAAAGGCATATAATATGATGTTTACCAAATATATTCACTAAACAATAAATGCTCTTCTACATTATGCCAGATAGATGGAGAATGATTGGGGGAAGAATGGAGGGGGGTTTATTTATTAGCTTTGAATCATATTAATGGCATTTTGTCAGAGAGTTTGAATACACTACGTTGCCCACTAAGTGGTGTTTCTTTTCAAGAGCAAGCAGGCACGTGTGTGTGTGTGTGTGTGTGTGTGTGGGTGTGTGTGTGTGTTGTAGAGAGAGTGGCACAGGGGGAGGGGTTAGGGAGTGCAGACAGATAGATACACACAGCAGCTATGGGGTTCTTCGTCAGTCCCATCCAGGCAGTCATCGTCTCCGTCACACTTCCACGATGCACGTATACAACGATGGTTACGACACTGAAACTCATCGCTCTTACAGCGCAGTGGCTCCACCACCCCAGACAACACTTCATTATCAGGTGACAGAGAAATGGACATTAATTACAGCAAAACTGACATGAGGAATTTTCCCATGGTAGAATCCATTCCATTAGCAGGTAAAAGCTTTCTTTACAGCTAATTACAAAACATATCTTGAAGAGAAATCCATGTTCATTTCTCAGTCTATCTACTGTGCAGTGGACTGCTCAGAAAGATTCCCTGCCCTGTCCTACTATACCTGAGCAGGTGACATTGTTCTTTTCCAAGAGCTGGTTGTCAGCGCAGGCACACACTCGGCCACCTGGGATAGCAAGGCAGAGGGTACCGCAACCCCCATAATTCACTCTGCAGGCGTTGTTACCTGGAAATACAGGGTAGGAACAAAATAATTCCTCCTGTTTACCAAAAATATTATAATTCTATATTGTTTTTTGTTAGCTGTCTCCATTGTCCTTCTTCCAACTGTTGTCGGCCTCTTCTATGAACAACGGCACGGAGGTTAATGTTAACAGTGAAGAAATGCATATGAAATATCTCCTTAATACAAAAGCTATTTCCTGTTTGAGAAGGATGTGCCAGATGGGTGGCACACCATCTATAACCACACGTCACATGAATTATTGGGGGCATTGTCGCAAGGAGTCATTTGACATTTTTATCTTTTCAGGGGAATAATTTGTCTTTTAGGACAAAGCCAATGGTTCTCGAGGGAGAGAGAGAGAAAAATCTGACGTTGTGTGAGGAAACTGTCACTTATAAAGTTGAAACATGGAGTCCATTGTTGGTTTCGTTTAGTGTAAGGTCCAAAGGCAGTGCCTGAGCCAATGAGATAAAGGCTTCTATTTTGTGTGAGCCAATCAGTAATGCTCAGAGGACAGCAGAGCCAATTAATCTCTTTGGTGACATGAGCTTTGGAAGAATGGCCAGAAAAATTATTCTTCCCCTACACTGAGAATTAAAACTCATACTGTACAGCTGGCCATTTTCTTCCTCTCACTTCATTTGCATCATTACATGTTTGGCAATCCACGCTCCTACACCACCCTAACATACCATGTTAGTACAATGTAAAACAGAAATTAATACAAATGGAAAGCGTACCAGAATTGAATATGCTCAAAATGCCTCTTCTTAATCCATTGATTGACATACAGATTATTTGTTTTGGTACTATTATCTGTGTCTGAGAGATGACAGTAATCACACCTTTCCCTTCTTAACACTGTCTAAACAGTGATTCACCAACGCTTTGCCAGGATGACAAGAGATCTACCTGCTTTGAGGTCCTACAGTTCTGCACCATCAACCAAGCACACCCAGCATCTCTCTGTCTGCTGCGATTTATTCATCTACCCACAACAGGAATCTATCATCGAGTCTTTCATTTCTATAGTGGAATTCAAAGTAAAATTGATGTCACAGTCAATTTATGCAACAAATCACACAGGCCGTGAAATGTCCCTCTCTAGATTAAGCATAATATTTTCATTATACTAACAGCTATATAAGATACCATAGTAGACAGAATGTAAAACTTTCTTTGAAGGTAAAATAAATAGTTAAAGCATCTGTAACTTGTTGCATAAATCTACAAATCAAGACTAATCATAGACACTATTCTCTTAAAGGAGGTACTGTGTACTCACTGAGGGGAGGTTGTACAGCTAAGTTGTAGGAACAGCAATACATTCTCTAGGTAAGCTTCATTGATAGGGGATGGTGGGAGGGGTAGTAAAATCAAACCGACCTTGTTGACTCTGAGCGTCATACACACGCAGACCAAAGAGAGGAGGCCTCTCACTCCTCAGCAGGGTAACGTCCCCAGAGGTAATATCCAGCTGGAAGACCGAAGCATTCATGTACTCTGTCCAGAAGATGGAGTTCCGAAAGTGAGAAATGCCAAACGGATGGTTCAACTGTTTCCCGTTGTACACAACCTGCATGTGCAATCAGACATGCCAGCGATCAGGGAAATAACAATCAGCACACCAGCACTCATAGAAGACATACCAGTGAAATAGAGATACATATGATACGTATTGTAGGAGGTATCTCTCTGGAAGAAATTGAGAGATCACTGCAAAATAAACAGTTACACTGGTTTTACTATTCATAGGTATGTGTTTGACTTAAATAAACAGTTTTGTTTATTTCTATAAACTACTGAGAAGATGACTCCCAAATTCCAAATAAATATATTGTCATTTAGAGTATTTATTTGTAGAAAATAACTGGTCAAAATATCCAAGAAAAGTATGCATTATTTTCATTTTCATTATTTACTAATGTTTTAACTGAGTCCAGAAATCAATATTTGGTGGAATAACTCAGATTTTTTTGTCACAGCTTTCATGCGTCTTGGCATGCTCTCCACAAGTCTGTCACATTGCTGTTGGGTGACTTTTTCTTTGATGGCTTGATCAAATTCCGGAGGTTTTCAATGGGGTTCACGTCTGGAGATTGGGCTGGCCATGACAAGGTCTTGATCTGTAGGTCCTCCATTTACACCTTGACTGACCTGGCTGTGTGGCATGGAGCAGTGTCCTCCTGGAAAAAACTATTCTCAGAGTTGGAAAACATTGTCAGAGCAGAAGGAAGCAGGTGTTCTTCCAGGATAACATTTTACTTGACTTCATGCGTCCTTCACAAAGACATATCTGCCTGATTCCAGCCTTGCTGAAGCATCCCTAGATCATCACCGATCCTCCACCAAATTTCACAGTGGGTGCGAGACACTGTGGCTTGTAGGCCTCTCCAGGTCTCCATGTAAACATTAAACGACCAGGTTGTTGGGCAAAGCTGAAATGTTGACTCATTAGAGAAGATGACCTTACTCTATTCCTCTACGATCTAATCCTTATGGTCTTTTGCAAACTTCAGCCTGGCGGTTCTTTGCTTGTCATTGATGATGGGCTTTTTTCTAGCATTACACGACTTCAGCCCTCCCTCTAGGAGCCTGTTTCCAAACTTCCTTGCCATCTGCTGTTTGCAGTGACCTACAAAACCATTTTGTAGGTCACCTACAAGTGACCAACAAAACCATTTGGGTCACTACAAAAAGGTTTGTATTGACCTACAAACCTTTTTTGCAGGTCACTTGATGTCATCCTACGGTTATTGAGTGACATTCAAATGAGTTGACGGTCTTCTCAGTCAGTGAATAGTTGTTTTACCCTCTGCCAGTCTGTAGCTTTGTTGTCACCAATGTCTGTTGCTTGACCTTGTTCTTATGAACCGCCGTCTTTGAAATTTTCAGGATGGAAGCAACCTGACGCTCACTGTATCCCTCTGCCAGTAAAGCCAGAATTGAACCCTTCTTTTCCTCACTCAAAGCTTTTCTTTTCAACTATTTTGTCATGCTTGATAGTAATTTTTTTATTCACATTACTTTTGAGGTACCACATGCACTGCTTTTGCCATCCAGCTGTTCCTATTGCAAATGGATGATGACCATAGCAGTGGTTTTTATACTTTTCATCATTAAATAAGATTTGGTTCAGGTAATCCCCTAATCAGTACTTCATTAAGTAAAATGATGTGTGGCTGTGTTGGAATTTAACAGACACTGGAATGGAAGTGGTCTTTTAATTTTTTCCAGAGCTGCTAAATGCTGAAAGGTCAGTACATCAGCAGGCTAAGCATTTAGAAACCATTTCATTATCTGTTTGTAATGGTGTATAATTCCTAAAAGTTTTGCAGTCTGGAAAGTAACTTCACCTGTCTGCCAGTGCCGTTGAGGTAGATCTTCTCGATGTGATCGTAATAGGCATCACACCAGTACATGGTGCTTGCTCCATGGTCCAGAGTGAGACCATTGGGCCACAGCATGTTAGATGTGACAAATATCCGTCTGTTAGATCCATCCATCCACGCTGTCTCTATCCTTCCTATACTGTCATTCACTTCATCCTCCTCCCAGTCTGTCCAGTACATCCAACTGAAACACACAAACATATTTTTTTCTACAGTTGGTTTGGCAATGGGAAAACAAAACAATAAATCATAGAAATCTGATATGTAATGTACTTTGCCACCAAGCACAATCACAATCACTTTCTTATTAGGGGTTCATTTAGTGATTCGGTCAAGAATTTGACATGATCGGGTCCCTAATAACTATGCGTAATGTTATTAGAGACACAGTTGCCTGCTTCATGTGAGGTACATAAAACAGAATGTAAGAGGTTGAATCAAAAGCTCTCTGTCAGTGCAAGTTATCTTCATGACCCACTGAATAATTCAACACAGCCTTGACTGCTAGGCTAAAGCCCTATGAAGCAATAGGGTGTGCATATTTGTGTGTGTCTGTGTATTCATGAGTGTCCATGTGAGGGAGAGAGATTGATAGGGAAAGTGAACAAATGCATTAAGAATAATAAGTCATTAATACTAAGTCAGCCAAGTTGTAATGTTAACACAGACGTGAAGTTGACATGCAGAGAGATAAAAGAGGACCAGAAAAACAACAACACAAGATTTCACCTGAGAAGACCCATCCTACAGGCAAAATATTGATCTCTGGTACTTCTGATGGATAGGCCAATCAATACTGACAACCCCAAATGATGTTTTAATGCAAAACTCTCAGTTGGAAGGTAAGCTAGTAGTTAAAGCAATAATGCCACTGTTATGATGACTCGAAATAATATCCCTTGATATGGGAGGGATTTGGTTAGTGCTATAACATAATTAATTATAGATAACCTCATAAAAATTACTGTGCCAAAAATGGGCTGGTCCCCCTTAATGTTTTGTACACAAAATGCTGCCCTTAACTTTAATATTGACAGAATGTGTTTATGCTGGACCCGCCGTACAGATATACATGTTTTGAAATGTCTAAAAAAGTCTAATGAAGTTCAACACACTATTGCTGTGTTAGATACAAATCTGTATATGTTTTCATATATTATAATTAGCTATTTTGTTTCATTGATTTAATCTTTTTTTGTCTTAACTGTAATGATCTTCCTATTGAATTTCTTTAGTTTGTGTCAGAAAAAGAAGAGTTAATATCAAAGAGAAAAATCCAATCAGAATTTTTCTTTGGTAGTGTCCTGGTAGTTATTATCTCAAAGCTTCTTGGCTAGGCCCTCAGGATTTGAATAGAAGGCACCAGCCAACATCATTATCACTTACTTCAATTAGAGCAGCATTTTGGAATGACAGTACAATCAACCAATCACAAATTGTATTGTAATAGGTGGGACAATTGTATGACGCCTCAAGGCCCTCTAGAGGGCCTAAGTGTACGTCACAAATCTAGAGCTAATAGATTAGATCCTAATAGAAAAATTACTTATTTCTGAATTCCTTCAATTTAAAAGACAAGCTATATGAACCTGCCATTATCCATTTCAGAAAGAAGGATAGGAGAATGGACTTTGTTTTTAAATGCTAATCATAATGGTAAGTGGACTTTTTGTTTTCATCTACAGCTTGCTTTTTGTTGCTATGGCATTCATATCATTTTGAATGCAATGTGTAACATTTTATTTAAACTATAGATCACTGTTTGTGTGGTAAAAACAAAGGTAATGATTTTGCAATAGGAAGTACTATGTTCAATTCTTGTTGAGGTGCATTTTGGGATTGTTGCATGCTGGACAGTGAATACAGGGCAAACATTTTCTCACTGACAGTATACAGTATACTGTTTGTTGTCTTGAAACAGTAAGTAATTGTGTGGTTGAATTTATTATGCCATTATTTGAGTGACTGTTTTGGCAAATGTCTCTTTGAAACGACACAATCATAACAAAGTTCCTGCTATCGATATTCAAAACCGTTTTCTACATTTGCTGCTTCTGTGAGACACAGCCAAGGCGTGGCTTAGGATCGTTTGACTCTGTCATCAATACATTTCTTCTCTTACATAGGTCTGCAAAAGAAGGGTCTCAATTAATTCTCTTTATGCACAGGCATCCAAGTTCTCTGTCTGCAGTATATGTATGAAGTCAGATATTTTCCGCTACTCAGAGCCTAGCTCCAATTGTCACGGTTCACCACAATGAATAAGTATATAAGGCACAAGGTGACTCAGTACATGGCCGACAGACAATAACTTGGCTGAGGACGATTCTTAGTATTTTATAAGAATATCTATTTGCAAATGTAATTAGCAGCAACAACTCTTCCACAAAAATACATACATTTAAAGGGGAAGCTACATTTAGTAAAACATACATAAATAATAAAGATATTAAAATGTTCCATTATATTTACCAAAGAAATGATGCCAAGAAAATGTCTTCTGTGATCTCACATACTTACATATCAAGGCAGTGAGTCCCCCAACCTCCCTCAGTACAATGTGCACCATCCAGTATGGAGTTATTGAATGCTTGTTTGCTCTGTCAAATACTGAAGATAATACACTTATAAAGATACATTACAAATGTTTTGTTTTTATTGAAGTGTTCTCTTTCAAAAATACCAAAGTATAGCAAGAAAAGAGGCAAAACATGCATTTAGCTTTCCAGAACTCGTCCTTGGAGCACTGGCTTATGTGGCCACACTATGACAAATGGAGAACAGGTTAAGAACCTAAAGTGAAAACAACATTTTTGGTCACCAAAAGAGTTAATCTCAGAGATAGTATCTTGTTATAACAATTTTTTGTAAAAAAGATACTTAAGAAAAATAGTCTCGTTGATAGATATGCAAAGCACGCTATGAGCAATTTCAGATAGTTGATGGATGTATTCTTTCATTTTTATCATCATTAATCATGTGTCAGCAGCAGCCTAACATGTATAATAAAGGCTACAGAAAGCATGTGAAATGGGCATGCCATTATTGGCATCAGAGATGTCTCTGGCTGACTTTCTTCCGCTGAAAGATCCACCAATGATTTTGTTCATTTAGTATTTAGATATGCTTTGATTAGAGTTCTTACAGCCCCTGGGGATATAGCACCAGAGCTAAAGAAAAAGAAAGATGTGTTGGAATTTATTTGACATGTTTGTTGAAAAAAAAGCAATTTAAACTTGAAAAAGTTTTATATTTAATTGGGTAAACTTATCTATGTGTTTAAATCGATCTCGTGTTCTAAAAAGACACAGGGGGAATCACTGTGGCCTATACATGGCCCATTGTATTTTGACTTGGAAAGAGTCATAGCGGTTCCTTTTCAATGTAATAATTGATATAGTCACTACTCAGGGAATTTTAGTCTTGTTTTCAGTGCTCATCTGGCATATAATGATAAATAACATTTAAAAAAATATGAATATTGTTTAGGTGTTATAGCAGTACAGTTTACAAATTTATTTAGGAAAAAATTCAAATGTGTATTTCCTGTTCAGTGTGACAAATTTCATGCTTGAACCACTAGTTCAAGCATTATGTCCATCACAGAGAAATTCAATATCATTTTGTTTTTGGTGTATCAAAATTATCGGTTAGCTAGGGAACATTCTCACAGAATTGCCATAACAGAAAACATGTCACGACTCAGTTGGAGTCGTGAATATTGATTGTATTGTTACTAAACAACTACTTCAAATATTCTTTATTGAGGAACAAAGTTGTGGGAAAATCAGATTACAATAGTAAATATTATACCATCTTTTTAAAGAGGCTAACATAAGCAACAGCATGAAAAGGAAAGTCCACTATAAATACAAACCGACAATACTCCCCCTTCCCAAGAAGATGTCCTTGCCTCCAAGCCCAGACTCCCTCCACCACCAACCACTAGAATACAGCTATTCCACAACAAATTCCTTTCTAGGTATTGATCCCCTAGGGTTTGGATCCACATCTCTCCCCAGCCAGTAAAAGCATTATCTTGGTTAGAAGAGATGAAGGAAGGGTTCCAAGTTATCAGTAGCAGAACTGGCAGTGGTCAAAGGTGAGAGTGCATGTCATTTTATTTTTCAAATAACATTATGAATTTTGCTTGGCAAAACATGATTATGAAAATAATGTGTGGTGGCCTTTTGGGAATGCATCTATTTTTGGAAAAAATACAAAATTCCCCTGAATACAAATTTGCTTAAATCTCTGAGGTATTTTCATCTCAAGCCAAATAACAATATTTTAAAGTTTACTTTATCCATTGAGATGCACATGTTCAATCAATGTATTATAATTATTGAAGCGACCACTGTTTGAATAAAAAAATCACAGCTAAAAAATAATATTGTAAAATGGGGGTAATCAACTCTGGACCTTGAAGCCAGTTCCAATCATTTTTTTAAACTGCAAACCCCTAATCACCCACACCAGGTGGGTGCAATGAGTTAGAAAAGAAAGCAGCTCTTGCAGACACCCCTGCTGAACAATAATATTTTTAATTATAAATTTGAACAAGTGCCAAAATAATTATCTTATTGTGATTATCAACATTAAACAAAAGCTCTTTAAAAACAAACATACAGAAAGATCTGTTTTGTTTAACAATTTACAACACCGGATGATAGAGATTGCATTAGACAGGTCAAATATATATATAAATATTACACAGATGTTTTTGTGTCTATCTAAAATAATAGACACACTTGGAACAAATACATTTAGAATTTTGACAGTCAATCATATTGACAGTTAATTGTGATAAACAATTGTAAATACCATATATATAACAAGACAATGCAATCCCCTGTTCAATTTGATAA
Organism: Esox niger; assembly: GCA_016801105.1. Lineage (NCBI taxonomy): Eukaryota > Metazoa > Chordata > Actinopteri > Esociformes > Esocidae > Esox > Esox niger. The sequence continues at coordinate 17,138 of JACXGJ010004860.1, forward strand.
TATGCAATAGTGGTTTTGTAGAATCATCCAGCAGACCTTCTAAAGAGAACATTATTTGGCATGGCATCATCGTACAAACTATTACCAAATTAGTTGCAACATTTGATGTTTTCTTGTAGGCCACCACACATATAGTCACTTCTCCAGGCTGATAGAGGACATAAACACAATGCAGAAAGAAAGACTGCCAGTCCTCATGCTTAATTACAAGCCCCCTGCACCATTCAGGGACGTTGTCAAGCCAAACTAGACTGTGACTTTTATCTATCCTATGTGTTTCGTAGAATTACTAATGGTATCTGACCCTACCAGGGGTTTGGATGCTCATTTGATTAATGTTATCCCTGAATATCTCCAAAATACCCACATTCAGGAAGTCATAGTCCTATTCCTTCAGGGAGGGGATATTCGAGTCCAATAAAACGTTTGGCATGTTTAATAGATTAGTATCTGCATCCGATAGGGAAACTCTATCCCATAGTTTTCCGGTCACAGATTAACATTAGAACCGCCAAATCCCTACGCCAATTGGCGTTTATATTTTGGAAGCTACACCCTCCTCCTTCCATGACATTTCCTAAACAGGTGTGTATTAAATTGTTCCATTGTCGGAATTCTAACCAATAGAAAACTATTTAGAGACAATTTACCTGTTTTTTACCTGGTTTTCCGACTTAATCCGCCAACAGTCCATGCCACTTAGTGTTGGTACCCAAATGGTGCCCAAGCGCTAATCACCCCTCACTGAATGCATGACTTCAATGGATGAATGCGTGATACTCCCAGATAAACGATAATTTCATCAGGCTATTATTGAAACATAATACTAATTATAGAGCCTACTTATCACATGGGTTACCGATTTTCAATAGGAGATTCATCTTATTTTGTAGGCTAATTCATCAAATGCAAATAGAAAATGTAAATTGACATTATTTTATGAGAGAAATAGAAACTAAATTGCACACACATCCTATCAATTTTCTCTGCTTATTTTACTGAAGATAAATATTCTACAAATGTATTAGGCTAAATAATTATTCACAAAACGAAATTCCAACAATAACTCGTCTTTATCTAATAACTCCTCTCGGTTTTTTGATAACTTATTGATGTCACCTATAGAAAAGTATTATTTTTCAAAATTAATTAACCATTTAAAATAAACCCATTCTGTAATTCATATTGTCTTTGATGATTCTATATAGTTTGATGACCCAGTAGATGTACTGATGCTCTGGCTGGAAGGTGATACTGTGGAGGAGAATGTCCATGCTAATAGGGATGATTCGTATGCTAATGACGCCAAACGGCGTTTGGCTCTGCTGGTTATTGGGGGTCAAATAGGCTTGGCCGTTCTAGTGTAAAGCTTGGTCCTGGACTAAAAATCTAACTGAAGGGAATATCTCCATGGTTGTTGATTTTGAGTCCTGGACAAGGCTTAATCTTTGGCCACCCCAATAACTTTTTATTTATTTAATTTGAATTATGTGAGGACCTGAAGGTTGAAACCTCACATGCACTCTCGGGGCACATTGTAACAAGTCTTAGGGAGAAGATAAGGGAGCTGTGCTTAGGGATTACAATGGCAAGATTGTATTAATATAATGACATTACATTACTGGTGTTCAGAATTTATTTAGCCTTGTCCAGTAAGTAATTGATTGGAGAGAAAGCATTGGGACCATGTGAAAGGTGTATTCCCAGCCTGTGTGGTTAGCAATCCTCCATACATTAAACATTTTATGCTAAGGTATCCCTGACATACAAGTAGGGCTAAGGTTTAGGGGGGATCCTTATAAACAGGGTTGGGGACACTGCTCGAGCAAGGGGGGACTGTTCATGGAACTCTCCACGCTACACACAATCACACAGTTCTATTAGAACACACCCTTTGCAAGGCTCTTGTGACGGTGAGCTGACGGACTGCTCCGTCATCTCCCACTGTTCCTAGGACTCCAACAGTCATGAACTCATCCCGGTCCCATTCATTTGTCTTGTCCTCAATCATTGTTCACACCAGGTCCCAATCAAGCTATAAGTATGTGTTTAATGTTTCTCCTCTGCTCCCCTCAGTTGTGAGTCATTGCTCCATGTTATGGTGCGTCCAGATGTATTTGGTGAGTGTTGTTTCTTTGTGTTTACTTTCATTTAGTAGTTTTGCCCCAGCACTCTGTGTTTTCTGTTTTGTTGTTTTGTCTTTGTTTATATTAAAGAGTACACTCGACCGCTACCTTTGCCTGCGCCTGGTCCGTCCTCTCCACCACTACACACGAACTGTGACAGCTCTTTAATCCATTTCAGACCCTTTTTTTATACAATCCAAGATACAAAACAGATTAGGCTATTCCAAAATCAAATTGCATAGGATCTTCCCAGATACCTCTAATTTAGATGACAAATGTCACACTATAGGGGAACAGATTTACTCAGTTCTCTAATTTACGTATTATGTATTGGTCTGGAATATTTCATATCTCTCACTTGTCCCGGAGACCTTGCTTAATCCAGATCCAATTTTAATTGTACTGGGAGTTTCAAAGACCCTAAACAGATCACCCAAGCTCCAACAAAAGTTAATTTCTTACATAATAATTTCTAGTGAAAAACATTTATTCAGATTTTCTTTCTAAAATACATCCCAGTGGGGTTAGGGTTGGATTAGGGAGAGAGAGCTCTCACCGGGGAGGGGGGCAATTGGGCACCACTACTCTTCTGCGTTTGATTTGCTTTCTTTGGTTCTATGTTTTAGTTATTCATGTTTCTCTTGTCTTTTTGAATTTCAATAATTGCATGAAAAAATTTATTAAAACACACATCCAGTACATTTTTGCATTTATTACTAAAAAAGTATGTAGATTGGTGTTACTGGAGAAAAATAACTCCTAATTTTGCACTGACAAAAACATAACACGATCTGGAATATAAGGGAAGTGTAGACTTTCTGTATGCCCTTTTCAGGGAACATTTGTTTCATATGAATGGTAATTAAACATTTTGAATGAATGCACTGTACTTCAGGTAATGCATGATTGCATATGAAACTACTACACAGACCCACAGTAACAAAAAACCCTCCACCCACTATTGCCACTGTGTGTATACAATTTAGAATATACATTAGAATGGTAGACTAAATTGACCTGCTTTGGCAAACACAAAGAAAAATGTAGCCCTACCAAAACAATGTGATGGGGAGGTGCGGGCATTTTGCCAGTATGGAAGGAATTATATATTAAACCCTGAAATGAAATATAATATAGGGAATGTTGAGGCTGAGAATCTGATGTAAAATGTTCGTCATCTGCACGAAAATATTAAATCACCATTCTAGTATAGGTATTGCCTTGAAACAATCTTTATTCACCCAAATGGTCATAGACTAGAGCCCAAAATGAGGAACAACCACTTTAGGAATGACCTATTACCTACTAGACAATTCTTTGGATTTTCATATAGAATGGGGCCCAGAAAGATCCCATGCAATACGTATTTTACATCCATAATAATATTGTATTCCTGACAGTTTTCATGTGTTTTTTTTGTGTTTTTTGAAGCATACAGTGAATATGCTTTGAGCTGTGCAGTTTCGCTTTTGGTCAAACACAAAATGAATATAGACACAAAGAACTCATAATACTTTTAACCAGATCCTGCCTTTAGTAACATTTCCAAAACTAAGATAATATAATACAGGTAATGTTTAGTATAGCCCCATCTTCAGTTAGCTCACCTGTTGAGGGGATCCACTACGATGGCTCGTGGATGAGACATGTCCCCCTCGAGGAGTGTCTTCCTGGTTTGAGAAGCCTTTTCCAATCTGGCCACACTAATAGTCTTTCTGTATCCATCATTGGTCCAGTATAGATTATTACCAATCCAGTCCACAGAGATTCCCTCAACGTTGTCCAGGTCTGTAAAGTGATCTGTGTAAGATATCTTCTACTGACATACAGATCTTAGATTCTAAACAGTAAACTGATGATTGTTAAAGTATTTTTATCTGATGCATCCAGGCCTGGACACTTATTTTTTTAATGAATAATAACATTCCCAGGGATCTGTCAAAATGCATTAACATGTTCATGCAATCAAGGCGAATAGACTATGAATGTTTCATATTAACTATGAAACTAACAAAAACACAAAACAAATACCATCTTTAAGTATTGTTTCCCGATTGTTGCCATCTATTTTCTGCCGGCCAATGAGGAAACTGGTAGTGTCAGCAAAGTAGATGTGTCCTGACTCCGCATGGTAGTCGATAGCTCTGGGGTTGACCAGGTCTTCAATCGGCACCATGTGCTCATCACTGGCCTTAGCGTTCATATCCAGGCCTCGAATCACCCCTGGCCGACCCTTACCATAGAACAGGAACAGGTCGTTTTTTGGTTCTGGGGGCAGAAACAAAAAGATCTCTACTCTTTGAGATACATATCAATAAATTGTTAAACAAAATGACAGAAGACGCAGACATGCTGAAAGATGAGTTCTGACTGGTCTGTCATGACAAATGTTATTTTACAAGAGCTGCTGGGTGACACATGCAAATGTTTAGAGTGACAATTGATTTACCCTGACTGACTGAGTACCCCTTTTTAATAGTGTAGTGGTTAGGGAAGCAGACCTGTAAACTATAGGTCCCGCGCTCATCTTTCCTCACATGGAAAGTGAAGTACGCATTATGAATTATGCCGTACAGACAAAAACTTAACTAAAGGCTAAAACCTTCAGCATCTACACTGGCAAAAGAGGATTTGTTCAGGGCAGACACAAGAGACTATAGTGACACAGGTTAAATGTACAGCTCTGTGGTGTAGTGGTTAATGACACAACCTTCCATGTAGGCCCCCCTGGTTTGAATCTCACGTGGGCAACACTTTCTATTGCGGGCCGGCTGAAGTAGGCTTGCTTGGTTTCTTGTTTTTCTTTTGGTTTACATTTATTTATTATAAAAGTATTATAATTTATTATTTATGATTATTTAAAGTTTGCCTAGCCTCAGTGTATTTTAAGTTTTAAATGGTCAATGAGCATGACCATTTTCAATAGATATCACTGTTTTCCAATCAGTCTCATTTAAACTATTTTAATTAGCAGGTCTTCATACATGAACAACCAGTGGTAATATGGCCCTGAATTAATGTTACTGATGATAATGTAATATATTTCTTAATAAAGATAGAACAGTTTATACATTTTTTGCCAATCTCAGGAAAGTCTGTACTACAAACCATTACAGTTCCTAAACAGACTGAGCTATTCCACCATAAACAATTAGGAGAATAGCGTGTACTGCCAAGTAACTGATAAGAAACTTTTCAGGGAATCAAGACTTTAGGACTCTCAGGCAATGAAGAAGGCAAAGGGGGGAGTTGCAAACATATGTTTGCATTCTGATCCAAAAAAGTTTCAGAATACTGCTGAATCGATGGAAAACCAAAATGATTTATTCCAGTTACCGATAGCGCTCAGGTATGACATTGTAATATCCACAGTCAATACGAACCATTATATAGGCAAATCAGAAGAGCCACTTTGTTAGGGTGGCCCACGCATCTTAATCTGCGCTAGTAAATCTTATCTAGAATGACTTCGTTTCTGAGACTGCACTATCAACTGCTTTTTAACCTCTCATTACAATCAGCTATACTCACAAAGGATTGGAGAATTGGCGCCATTATCCCTCTGCTTGACCCTGATTGTTTCCGAACTGTCTCAATCCTTTTTTGAATGCTTGGTCAATACAGCTAACCCATCATCTGGGGTCCCATAGTATTCTCTCAGCAGTTCAGTCAGGCTTCAGAGCTGGCCATAGGTCACTTTTACCATCTCTAAATGTCCTAAATGCACATTGTATCTGCTTTTAACAAAAAGCTGTAAAGCGCTACTGTCTTTGCTGAACTGGTGAATGTCTCGCCTAGTTTGACAATTATTTCTCTGACCGCATACAATGTGTCAAATCTGAGGGCCGGTAGTTTGTATGGGTGTCCCTCTAAGTTTGATTCGTGGGCCTATTCTCTGTTTATGTTAATGACGTTGCCCTTACTGCAGGTTACTCCATCATCCACCCTAATGCCGACGACACTACTGTAGCTCGTACACAACAGGCCTCTCACTGAACACTGTGCCGTCCACCCATCACCATAGCTTTAATATCATCCAGCAGGCCTTCACTGACCTCCTTCTATCCAATATAGTCCTAAAATATATTATTTTAATTAAAGCCATCTGCAGCCTGATTGCTAACCAACCCATCCTTTCTTGTGTGGGACTTGAATTGGAGTATGTCAGCACCTACAAACATATTGATATTTAGCTTGACTGCTCACTATCATCCAGCACCCACATTGACCACCTGCAGAGTATAATCTAGAATTGGGTCTTGTTCCGCAATAAGGCATCCTTCATGCTATTCCATAAAATTGTAAAAATCCTGCAATCCTTGACAATGGCAATGAAGTATTAAGGTTTGCTGCTATAAAGCTCCTCCATAAATTAGATGTAATTTATCCATCTGCCTCTGCTTTGTAACCTCTACCCCATTCCACACTCACTGTTGTGACCTTTACACCCTGGTTAATTGCTCCTTCCTGTGTTTTGAAAGAAAATGTCTTGATATTATTATTAGTTTGATGGACTCTTGGTGGCAACCTTGTCTAAGGAGTAGAGAAATAGTTTGAGTTCAATAGCTTAAAAGTATGAATAGCTTAAAAAAGTTGAATTCAAACAACTCAATCCAGATCAGTTAACACATACATTTTTTCTAGTTTAAATGCTATAAGAGGAGTGTTGAGATGATATTGAAGAAAACAAAAACAACTAAAGATGGTGAAGAACGTGACAAAGAAAGCATCAAAGTTGAAGTATAACAAAAGTCTAAATGGTAACCACACTACTAATAATATCAGTATGTAAGGAATCTACATCCATGCTTTCCCTTGGGCACGCATGTTTAATAAATAAATAAATAAAAGCCTTAAAAGGCAAGGAAAAGGGGTCTCTGTGTGACATTTTTTTCTTCTTATTGTTGGTTAATTGGTGTAATTATTCAATGCTGAACCTAGAATTAAAGGTTTTAACATTCTACATTGTCCTAATCTGGGTTAGCCAGGCTCATCTATCCTCGTTAATGGGAGCAGTGATCAGTCCACAGGCTGTGTTATGTCCCTTCAATCACATTTATGTTACAAACTGGCAAGAGTTGTAGTGTTGTGAGACAAACTCAAGTCTTCTTGTGTTAGCTATCTTGCCATATCGATGCAAATACATTAATGTTGAACACGAGAGACTAAAAAGCAACTATACTGAAACTGTTAGCTCCTGGACGAAAGACATGTACAGTATTATCTTTGAAAGGAGAAGCTGAGGTGGCTCCCCAGGGATCCTCCCGGGCTGTAAAGGCAGAACCAGACCTCTCCCTATTCTACACCCAGTCCCTACCCCCTTTACACAGGAGACCAAACTGTTGTGTGTAGACAGACCACACAGGCATCACTTCAATTTATCATCCTGTGAGGGAGAGCCAGGCTACCTCAGGAGACAATTAAGCATTGTAAGAGACCCAGATCTCAAACCTCACCGTGACTGGCTGCAATGTGCCATGAAGAAGCACTACAATTTAGCACTGAATCTCATTAGGCCAAGGGAAGAGAGAGCTGGTGTCATCAGTGCATCTGGCAAAAAGGTATAAATCAAATGTCTCGTGGAGGAGGAACGAAGCAAGGCGCTCTGCTACACCCGATCGAAATGCGGTGGACCTCTGATTATGTCATCAATTTGATCTTGTGCTTTTTTGTCAACTACACAATGTCCATGGATTGATCAGGCAAGCTAACAAATGCAGACAAACTTAAAACTCCATTAGGACTATAATGAATCAAGAGTCCCGACAGGTCAATATTGGGACATCATTTTTAAATGGGCCAGTCTGAACTTAATGCTTTTGTCTTAATCACTGTCTGTCTGAGGCAGGGCAGTATAAAGTGCCTCTGGAAAGTATTCAGACCCCTTCACTTTCTCAACATTCTTTTGTGTTATAGATTTTAATTATAATGTATTTATTTGTTTGTATACAATCCAGATCAAGAATTCGATTTTTTTTGAGAGCCTTTATTTTAGCCACTTTTAGGTCATTCAGTACACATCCGGAGGCTGGGAGGCAATATATTATGTTGCACAGGAAGTAAGCTCCTTAAGATATTTAGTTGGTATAGGGTCAAGTTGACATCTGGTGGGTTTAGAGCTCCAAACTAATTTAGTGAATGTCTCGAGCGATACATGATTAAAACATTTTACAGTGTTTAGACCCCATCATAGCACTGAGACTGCTCTCGTGAATGTGGTAAATTCCCTTTTAATGGCACCTTACAAATTTTTTGCATCCATCCTATTACTTCTTTATCTTAGTGCTGCATTCAACACCATTGATCATGCTGTTCTTCTGGAGAGAAATGACACCCATGTTGGGCTCGGTGAACTTCTCCTTGCCTGGTTTAAATTATATTTGTGTGCATAGCTTGCCCTTTGTTAAAATAAAAAGGTACATTGTGTTGTTCCTCAGGGCTCAGTCCTGGGACCGCTATTGTTTTCACTATATATGCTGCTGCTTGGTTTCACCCATAATCACAATGTACATTTTCACTGCTGTGCATGTGACATACAACTGTACATTTCAATGAAACACACAGAAACCCAAAAGATACCTACCCTGGAAGCATGTTTATCAGATTTAAGAAAATGGATGACAAAAACAACTTTGCTTCTAAACTCAGAAAAAAGTTAAATGCTTGTTTTAGGACAGAAGAAACAAAAAGATCAATTGCCTGATCTCAATGGTTCTAATCTTGACGGTTGCACGGTCAAATCCTAAAAAACTGTGAGAAGTAGGCATCCCCCTTCAAACGGATTTCTCTGTTGATGAACATATGAAATATTTTTAAATGATGCAGAAAATCTAATCCAAGTTATTGTTACTTCAAGATTAGACAATTGCAATGCTCTTCGCTCTAGGTATCCTGATAAGACAATAAAAAACTTCAATGAGTGCTGGACATTGCTGCTCTCAACTAGAACGAAAAACGTTGATCATATTACTCCATTATTAGCCTCTTTACACTACCTGACAGTTAAGCTTAGAGCTGTTGAAGTCCTATTGTTAAGCTACCATGCGCTGCATAGATTTGCTCCTGCTTACATCTCTGAAAAGATTCAGCCATAAAAACCTATACAAACACTAATATCCCATACCGCGCACAGATCTTCTGTTGTGCATGTGCTGAATCTGAAAGAGTGGGCGGGGTTGTCAGCTCGCACAGATGGACAATGTGTTGGAGGGAGTGATGCGTGTAAAAAAACTGCCAATGCATCCCTGTCGGGTTTCGCAACACACTTCCCCAAGGTGGACGGGCACAGGTCAACTGGAACGGGCACTAGAAGGCAAAGGGCCATGTGCTCTACACACGTTGAGCCTTACCTGTGCATGTGGCTGCTAACATAAGAAGAGGCAGTCCTCTTTACTGTACCTAGAAGTTCTAAACCAACAGCCGGAGGCAGGGCCTTTTCCCACAGCACTTGCATGTCCCTCTGGGAGTGATTGCCCTCTATGCCAAAATCCTGTAGAAGGCACATCCTAGCTATTGTGCCGGGCGGGGATGTAGAATTAGGGGGGTGAGAGGGTCATAACCCCCCCAATATTACAGACAGATCAATGTGACCCCCCCTGGAAAGAGTGAAAGTCATAGGAAAGATTGACCCTGACCCAACCAATATAAAATGCAAACCTACACCGTTGGCGCCAGGGACAGATTAGGATGACATATCCTTGTGAATTCTAGGAACTACTGTATGTTGTAGGCCGCAAAAGTGTTTGTCTATCCTGACCCAAAACGCATGCATGGATGCGTACTTCAAAAATACACCAGAAAGAGTCGCAATAGCAACATAAACTGTAGGGACCTATTGTTTGCAGGTCCGCTTCGCTAACAACTACGCTATTTAACAAGGGGTACTCAGTCAGTCATTCACTCACTCAGTCTTTCAGTCAGTCAGTAAGAGACATTCGCCCTTCTCAGCCAGCCAGTTTGAATTTGCAACTTTTTTAACTTGTATTTTAATCAGATTACATGTTCATGTCATACAGGGATGAGGGGAAAATTGACTCTTACTTTTGCAGGACTGTCCGTCTGTTTCCATACTGAAGCCTGTGCGACATCGACAGGTCCTTGACTTGTAGCTCCCGCTCAGCAGACATATGTGGGAGCATCCACCCGGCTTTCCATATGGGTCCGTCTCACACGCGTGACTTCTAACTAAAGTATAGGAAGATGATAAAAGCCCATTAGCGACTCAACCAACATAGCGCAAACGTGATCTTTTGACTGCATGACAAAATGTTCACACCAGCGTGTGGTATATTGTAGTACCATGAATGGATCAATTCACTGTAAACCAGAAAAACTCTTGTGAGAGCTTGTGAGTCACAAGTTCAGTAAAAAAAATAAGTATACATGCATGCATTACCCTGACACAAATGTCCTTTACCTTTTGGCTGAGTGAGTTTGTGGTAAACACGTATTGCTCCTCTGGAACTCCCCAGGCTGGTTAGTGCCATGTGTTCTGTGGTATTAAACCGATCAATCTTGAAGATGTCCATTGCATTCTCATTAGAGGGGTTAGGGAGAGTGGCATACAGGTAGTTCTCAAAGACAGCTAAAGCATGGATGTAGGACACCTAAAACAGAGCAGAGCAATGCTTTGAAGTTCAACAGAGCAAAGATGAATCCTCTCCCTCATAAAATACCTGTATTTCCTTTTCTATAACACTTGGATCTCAGGGACCAAAGATGTGGGAGGAAATGTGTTTATGTGTGTTGTGTTTGTGTGTGTTTATATTCCCCAGCATATAAATGTTAATAGAGTGGGCATAATCTTCTGGGAACATATCCCTGATACTGCCCTCCATGCTACATTTACTAGGCCGTCACCCTCCATGCTCATGGACACATATACACACACAAGACAGGGATGAGTGAGTAGTATTTAAAAAATGTAACTGAAGAAAAAATGGAAACCATTGAACCATAGTAAATATTATAATCAGCCTGTCCTTTTCTTTTCATTTCAAGGTTGTGTGATGCATTTTATGTGTTTTGTGTTGCTTTTTTTTAATTAAGGCTAGGAAGAATTACTACTGACCAGGCTAAACCTGCATACTGTATTCTGAATACTTTTTATTCTGTTGAAACAGTTTGATTTGAATATTTACATCCTAGTTTCAGTCGAACCCATCCCAGTATGTGTCCAGTGATTTTCATGTAACATTCACAAGAGTATTTTCTGGAGTGTGTTCAATCCTGTGATGTATGAGTTGGAACTGAAATGGAACTGTAATAAAAAAGGATTAAGACATTGAATTCAATACTACAGTACATCGTCAACCAAAAGGAACAAGAATAATCGGCCCTTCATTTGTTAGAGGATATGCAAAGCAACTTCTCAAAAATCTACTGCATGGGGCCACACATTTATGAACAGTTGCTACTGTAACATCAGCAGCACACGCACAAATGTGCATACACAATAAAGTGTAATTTAAATGCCAGGGCACCATCCATCATTGTCTACAATATAGGAATATGAATATGGGTTCCCTTTTTGTTCCTTACAGTAGGTTGTTTTAAGAGGCAACCTATTGAATAATAATATTCCCTAATTATCTGTATGGTACAGAAAGATGGACTAAGATGTAAGCCAATTGAAAGTGAACTCATTTTATATCCTCTCCTTCAGACAGACTTATAAATCACCATGCAGCATCCCATTAAAATCAAAATGTGGAGCATATCAAATCTCTAGCATAACACTGCTATTGATAGTCGATATCTCTATATTATCGTCAATCAATGTCGCCAGCATTGCCGATGGCTGTCCATATCATGTTGTGACAGACGATGGTTATCCTGTTAGAACTTTCATGAATGGAGTAAACTGCCTGTTAATTTGCTGTAGTCAATAAAAAGGAGAGCACACAGTACCAGTCAAAAGTTTGGACACATATCCAGTGAACTGCAGTGAAGTGTTTCCAAATATTGACTGGTACTGAATATAGACTAGATGCCGCAGACGATTCCAGAAATGTGTAGCTTAAGGGCAGCATCTGGCCTCACAATCAAAATAATGCTAGATTGTATCTCTGACCCTGCAAGATGGAAAAAAGCAACCAGTCTGGCCTCAATATGCTTGGTGGCTTCGTCTGCTTTACAGGCTATTCCGATTGTATGTAGTGCTAACACGTTATACTCCCTCAAACTCAAACAGCCACTATAGACGTAGTGGTCCCCCTCCCGACTAGAACCAGAGAGTAGACTTAGTGGTCCCTCTCACGACCAGAACCACGGGGTAGACTTAGTGGTCTCTCTACCCACTAGAACCACATGGCTGTCATAGAGCTGATAATGTCATCAGAATGGTCCCAGGCCAAAGCAGAAAAGCTGTCAGCCATGTCCAGGACATACAATCAGCATTTGAGCTCTTCATTACACCATCACTTAAAGGATATATTTGAGATGACAAACTTAGAGGGAAGGCGCATCTATGGGGACAGTAGGAAAAACTTGGTGTGACCCACTGCATTGGGTTCCTCATATTGGCAGGAGTGTACTGTAAGTCAAAAGGAGAAGCAACAGCAAGCCTTTGGATTGATGACATCAGAAGGCCGATATTTCCAGCCATCATGTCTCTAAAGACAGTCCATGTTTTCTCCCGTGTCATGCTCTTTGATGACACTGAAAAAAGGCAGGGCTGACGAGAGCGCGACAAACTCACAGCGGTACGGGATGTATGGGACAAGCAGGTCCATTGCTTATCCTTTCTTTACAATCCAGGCCCCCATGTCACTGGATGAATGTCTGGTTGCATTTCTTGGGTACTGAACTTCAGACAATACATGCCAAGAAAACTGGCAAAATACGGTATCAAAATATGGGTAGCATAAGCATATACATTTGAGGATGACAGGAGGATTAAAAGAAAATGTAATTTCAAATCTTATGAATGAATAGTTCTTCATCAATTTATCCAACAAGTTCAAGGTTTCGAGGCAACGTTGCAGAAATTCACATTCTGACTTCCTTAACAATAGTCTCAGAAAGGGGTGGCAGAGAGGGTTCGATAGGCTTGGCATAGTCTCACTCTAGATCTACCAGTTCCACTCCATCCTATTGTATTGTCACTCCCACTGTCTCTAAAATAAATGGCCACTTCTTCATGAAAATCCCCCAAAATGTTGAATATAATTCCTTTAATTGTACTCTACCTGTTAACCACTGATTATGTGCATAATATTCATAGTGGAGTGTTGTACTATTATCAAACAAGTATCTGAAGTTTCCAGGATCAAATCCCCAATCGGATGAGGTGGCAGAGAAAATATTTAGTTCTGTCTCTAAGGCAGTTAACACATTGCTTCCCTGGCTTTCATTCTGAGGGGTTGCATTAAATGTGAAAGCCACATTTCTGTTGAATCCAGTGTGGAATTCACAAATATCAATTTTCTTAAAAGTTGGGGGAAAAAGGCTGTGATGTTTAATCTTCATTTTTTATGGGCTGAGGTACAACAGGTGAAGTGTGTTGACATATCTGAGACTGTCATGAAGTAACCATAGTAACCATATGAAGTTTAGGCACACTGATTCAAAACTGAAGTTTCTTCTCCAGAAAGAAATATGAAAAAATACCCACCTCTGCCCATTCTTTTATCTACATTATCTTTCACAATAGTTGGCCATGACTATTCTAAGTCAGTAGTGATTTTTATTATTGTAATTATGGACATTTAAAATAAAAAACATGGGCAATGTTTATATCAACCCAAATGTTATTCTTCCAGGCGTATGACATTATATACTGGCATACCAGTGACAAATGGTAGTGTACAGAGTACAGATGTGGGTGGGCATCTTATAAAAATAATTTGTTTATGTAGTATTGGCCATCCAGGAATATGACAATGGACAAGATGGAATTTGGGATAGTATAAGGACATGTAAATCACAGAGTATAATTAAGCTTAATGCATAAATAGTTGTATTTGGGATACTATAACTTGTCTGTAGATGTTTCGTCTTCATTTTGAATGGGCGGAAGTACAAAAGGTGAAGTGTGTCACAATAGTAACAGTCTGAAGTTTAGGCAAATTAGTTCAAAACTCAAGCTTCCTCCGCCAGAAAGAAATACAAAATATCAGCCTTTGCCCATGCTTTTATCTACATTATCTTTCATTGTGATTTTTTGTTTGGTATCATGTCTAACTATAGTGGTTATATTAAAGCATTTATTTTTTTATCTTGCTCTTTGTTTGTTATATGGAGGTGGGGTTGCGAGACAAAAGGAGATGATACAGTCATATGTCACAATGTTGTAAAAACCCAATCACAAAATGACAGTCGTTGACTATGGCAAGGTAGAATTCAAGCAGTAGCAAAAAGTATGGAAAATCAGCAAAACATTCCCACAAGGTTCACCTTCCCAAAAAGTTTTGAAATCTGTTATTGTAATTATCATTGTGTGAAGAAGAAGGTATCACTGTAATAAAATAACAATTGTGTGTGTTTGTATGCTTTCTAGTAATATAACAAATAGCTTTTGCATTGCTTTTGTTAAGCTCCTTAAGGGACAGTGCAGCTAAAAATATATCTATATTTTCATCTATAAATCATACACAATATTTCAAGGTTATTTTCATGAAATGAACATTCAGTAATTCAGCAGACATAAACGTTAGTGGTTATTTAAATATGCAATGATTGCATTTTGATGTTAAAAACTGAGACACAGATTAGACAAACACATTTACCCTAACAAAAACACCAGAAGGACTGATACTCACTTGACTCCCTTGGATGACTGCATTTCTGTTTTTCCCGTTGTAATCCACTACCTCAATGTAATCCAGGTAGGCGTCTGCCCAGTACACTAGCTTCTTGACCAAGTCCAGGGCAATTGCAGTGGGCTGCTCTGTGTCGTAATCGACTATTCTGGTTCGATTGGTGCCATCCATGTTGCAGCGCTCCACCTTAGCTACATTCCCGTAGTCCGTAAAGAACAGCATCCTTTAAGGAGATAATATACAAACACATGTATAAAAGTGCTTTCACTATATTAAAGGGATAGTTCATCCAAAATTCAAAATATTTCTGAAATTAGTTTTTTTATAACAATCCATTATTCAGCTCTTTCACAGTCAGTAATTAGCATTATTAGCATTGTCCAAATTCAACAATGGCAACATTTTCTATCGCTATCGCCAAGCTGCACTGCAAGCGGAAAACACTTAAAACTACATTCAGTAATCTGTCACAGCAGCGTCATTTTTTCAAAGTGTACACAGACAAAACCGCCGGTGGAATTGGCTGAATTCCATTGAACTGACACTAGAAAAACATTTCCTATAACCACCATACACAGCATCTGTTCTTCGATAGTGATGTTATCGAGGTGAGCGTGAACTACAACCTCAACAAGATACGTGAAGATAGGTTGCTTTGCCTAGCTTTTTAAAATTGTAACTAATTTACAAATAGTTATATTTTTGCAATATTTTTGCTTTATATTTTAGAATTGTTACTAAGTAGATGTCATATGCCATGTCAAGAATATATTGTGCAGGGTGATGCATTGTTATTTGGTGTTTTGAAACTTTTGGATTTCCTTTGTTAGTTGGGAGTTAATAAAATTCTACCCGCTCTGTAATTGGGACAATACCAATGCCTTTCCCTTGATGTATTTTGGGAGGATCAATGGAGCAACTTCGCCAACGAGACATAGTATTTTTGCAAGAAATGCTACAGATGATTGTGACCCCTGTTTACTTAAAAGAGGACTAAAGGTGAATGCAATTCCATCACAGTACCCAGTTCAACCCGTAGAAACAAGACAGATTGTAAGTAATACTTCTGATTGCTATGTTATAACACACAAAGTACACATTGCCTCTGGATATTCTGGGCCAGGATTGGACATTAAGGTGTTTACCATTGCCGAGGTGACTGTCTGAGGTGAAAATCAAAGACGAAATAGCAAAAACTAACTTTTGATTACTGTGTATGTACTTACTATTTTCCCAAAACATTATTTTGAGGAATACAACATCGTCATGTTCTTTGAGGTAAACAACACCACTTGTCTTAGTTTGGAGTGTTGGCGTAGATTTCCCCTTGCAATGCAGATTTGCCATGGAGGTACATACGGTATCCATTCATGAATATATACAATGATACTCAAGGTAATTAATGACAGAGACAGAGCTGAATAAAGGATTGTTTTTATAAAATGACTATGTGCCTGAAGGACCAACTGGGAGTAAAGGGACTGTCACCAACATGTGATTTTCAGGCAAACCATCCATTTCAGATAGATAGGCATACAAAGACTGGCAGGACATGAATCTGTAACCTTTAAAATGCTAGTGTCACACTCTTAACTATGTGAACACAGGTTAAAGGAAGACTGTAAAAGTAGGGCGCCTAATACATAAGTCCATTAAGTAGCCTCTGAATACAAATACTATTCAATTGTCAACCATCACAATGACTGGCCGTGATTATTCTAACCCAGTAGTGATTGTTATTATTGTTATTGCAGATATTTTAAAAACAAATTATTGCACCTTAGTAATTCTTTCACATGTGGCCCACAAAAACATGGGCTATGTTTATATCACCCCGTTTCAAACAGACATGTTTTAATGCTATTCTTGCAGGCATGACTTTATATACAGGCATACCAGTGACAAATGGCAGTGTACAGAAGGCAGATGTGGGTGGGCACCTTTTGAAAATAATCTGTTCAGGCCGTCCAGGATTATGACAATGTACAAGATGTTATTTGGGATACTATAAGGATTTATGTAAATCATAGAGTATAAGTAAGCTTAATGCATAAATTATTTTGAGTTTTTGGCAGTGGACAAAATGTTCAGTATGCCCGCTTAGTTGTCTGACAGGGTTTGGACTATTCTGTCATACTTGCTCATTTCTTTCATGCCAGGGACAGAGGCTACACACTGATGGCAGCTCAGTAGGTAGAGACGAGCGCAACCACTGAAAGGAGTAACCATTTCTGTTGTATATACAGAGTATGTGATTTGTACTGTACCACCCTGGAAGGCTTGGCTTTTTTGGGCCATGGTGGATGAAGGAACATTTAATAGGACACAGAAAGGACATATGCAGAAAAAAGCGTGGTATGCTTTCTAGCTCGTATTTGTGGTTTTGAAATAATGTATACAGATGTAGTGGCAATGACTGCAGGGCTAAGAAAAGGAATGGGTTATAGTTGGACTGCAGGTAAATGAAAAGATGGATTGATCAAATAGTTGACTGAGTGACACATTCCATTAGACAACAGCAATAGGATTCTCTTATCGAGTGAAAGCTGAAAGTTTTTTTGGCTGAAAGTTTGGTGTCAATAGCTTGAACGGTTCAAGAGTTACTGTTCACAAGAACCCATGATCATTTACATCCTGGGGAATGTCCTTGGGAACAGATACAAAGCCAATTGGAAACAAGGAAGATCAGGTGGATTAAGCAGGACAATGATGTCAACATCTCTACTCCCACGATTGGCCCCGAGGTGTCTCCTGTGATCATAGTAAATTAGAAGATGGCACCCTATGCAAAGAAATGTCCCATTCACAAACCTGGAGCACTGTGATTGTATCTATAGCCCAGAGGGAAGTAAACCCCTAATGGCCCACTAACACCAGGTACAGCAACATGTGGTTTTCCATCTGGGGAACAACCAAGACTGACTGATTAGTGGGTCAAAGGTTTTTGATATGCTGCAAAAGTTATGAAAGTTGGTTTGCTGTCTCAAGCTTCAACCATTCTAGAATTACTAGTAGTAAGTTATATTTTGTAAGTTCCAATGCCACTTCAAAGTTACACTTAGTCTGTTTTGCGTTCATAATGGCAAGGGCAAGTTTGATGTTGTAAACAATAATGTAATATCCATGATTTCATTGGTACCAAACACAACAAGGTGAAAGTGGTGGTGTTGGAAGAACTTATAAATATTGTAACAGAATAATGACTAGGTAGGTTGAAGGAAAGTATTGATATAGTTAGATAAAAATTATCATGTTGACCAGAAAATATATTGGTTTGAAAGGGGTATTAAAGCTAACTACCAAGCACAGTTCAAATTACCTGGAGTAAGCCTACAGGTAATTTTAACTGTCCTTGGTAGTTAGCTTTAATTTTTTACAGGTTTCCAAATTGAAGGAGTTGACAATAAGACAGTATACTTGAATACATATTTAATTCCAGGCATGAAATTGAACCTTGAAGCACACTGAACCTTTAAGTCTTTTCAACTCAAACCCTTTCCTGATTTTACCCACAGGTGTCCACCAAAGTGAAACACCAACATAAATTCCATAATTTGTTGCAATGTTCATGGTGGTAGATTTTTTTTCTCAAACAGCTTTTTAGAATCAGCTATACATGTTCAAATGCTTTGAGATCAGATGACTTAGATGAACCATGGCATATCTGGAAACATCAATACCCTTTTACACTGATGCCCTTGGCAAACATACTCCAACTATCACCCCTTATTAAAAGCATTTGAGGTAAATCTTTCTAGCAACTGTAGCCAAGATTATACTTGATGGGATTACACATGTTTAGTCAACCATCTCACCCTATACAGGTGCTGGTTATATAATTAGAACATCATCAAAAAGCTGTTTTATTTCAGTAATTCCATTCAAAAAGTGAAACTTGCATAATGTATACAGTCATTCCATACAGACTGATATATTTCAAGTGTTCATTCCTTTTAATTTTGATGATTATAACTGACAACTAATGAAAACCCCAAAATCAGTATCTCTGAAAATTAGAATGTTACTTAAGACCAATACAAAAAAATGTTTTTTAGAAATGTTGGCCCACTGAAAAGTATGAAAATAAAATGTATGAGCATGTACAACACTCAATACTTAGTTGGGGCCCCTTTTGCCTGAATTATTGCAGCAATGCGGCGTGGCATGGAGTCGATCAGTCTGTGGCACGATCAGTCAGGTGCTGGTCATAATTATATCTGAGAGACTCAGTTTCATCTTAGGAATGACTATTCTTAATGAGTCCCCATGCTTGATGATGGTATGAAGGCCTGTGTCATGCTCATGTTCTCAGTGTGTACAATTTCATTTTGATTCCCCAAATCCCCAGGTCCTTCAAGGAAAAGGCAGGAAATGTGAAACCGCCAAATCAGGACTTAAAAGAAACACTCAGATTTTTGGGAAAGCTAAATTCTTCAACCAAAGTGTACCAGTTGATGTGGAAGTATTAGGGCTGATTCATCACGGTGTCATGGTGGACATAGAGAACCAGGCCAAATTACTGCTGAGCATTTAACTGAAATGTCAAATGTAGTTCAATTGGTTGAAAAATACTCAGCCTAGTAATACTTCATTGTGCCTAGGGACAAACCGAACTTTGGTACAGACGTTTGTAACAGACCGAGAGAGAAGTACAGATGTTGGGAACACAACAACAACATTGATAAGGTAAGGTAGCTCAATCAATAACTGTAGTGTTTAATAATCAATCTTGGAATCAAGCCTTATCAACTTTGTGCTCCAGTTCTCAAATATTTTTTTCTGCTGTAGCATTTTGCAGCTAGCTAACATACTAGCTAGTCAGTTAGCCTAGCTGCTATTACTTCTAACATAGCAAATAGGATAATATTCCGTATTTGTCTGGCTACTAGTGGCTGGCTGACTGCAACTGACAATGGATGATACGTTATACTGATGCCTGAGCTGTGCTCATGTAAATCTCACACAAGCATAAATCATTCCACTCTATTCTACAGCTTCCACAGCTTGTTTTGATATTATGTGTTGTTTTCAGTTATTCATGGCTATACCCATATATAGCAAAGAAATATATAGGGTAACATTTAAATACCAACCATGCTTATTAGTTTACTGAAGCCTAGAGTTGCTTTTTTTTCTATATAGAAAAGGGACTCGAGGCTTCAATAAACTAATAAGCATGGTTGGTATTTAAATGTTAGCGTGTTGTGTAATCAAAACCTTTTCTCCAGTCACATGATGATGGAAAATATGACCCCCTAGTCAGTAATAAGACTAAAACAACCACAGGCAAGTCTAGAGAAAGCTTAATGCAATTTTAATTAATTCAAAGAGATTGTTTCAGATAACAGGCTAAATAAATGGAGGACGTTGTGAGACTGTTTTTCATTTAACTTTATTGCGGAAATCTGTATATGGCTATGGAAGCTTCTGAGTGACATATTCTGTAAACATTGTGACTGCTGTGTGCTGCTATCACCAACCTCTCCAATTTCTTATTGTTTTCACTCCATTGCCTCAGGCTGAAAGACCCTCTGCCTCCCATCTCTCATTCGAAACAGCTGTAGCCATGTCTCACCAATTAGAGGGGGAAAAAAATGCTTGCTCCTGATAACCAATCTAGCTGGCAGAACTCACGCCTGGCTCCCTGCTCCCCAACGGGCCAGCACTCTTCATTATTCCTCCAAGCACATGCCATGTCACCAGTGTCTGTGTACATACATGCATGTGCATGTACAATATGTGACTAACTTTTTAACAACTAACGCTAGCCATGTAATGTAAACAGGCATGTTTGTCGCGGTAAGTAATTGCATAATTTTTTCATGAAGTTAAAAGGGAATGATTGTAATTCTCCTTGCAAACGCACTGTATATTCACAGTGAATCATAAGAGACAAGCTGCATTGGTTTAGCAAAACAACGCAGTGCTATTTCAAATGAAGGAAACTTTTGGGGGAATGAGGTGGGGAATACTTGGCAAGGATGTGAGAAACCAATCTAAAATCCTTTTATCGATAAACATTTTCACTTCACTGGAATAATTTTGCTGTGCAGAGAAGACCCAACATTATTAAAACATAGAGGATATATTGAACACCAGTGGCATGCATAAGAAGCCATGTTGAATATTTCGAATGCTGAGGTTACCTGAAAGAAAGTAGTGTGAGGGTTTCATCCATCATATTACTTAAAAGAACATAGTAGCATTAAGGGTAAAGGTATAACAGACTTGTACATTACCAGCAAATAACACAGATTGAGACAAGAAATTCTGATGTGCTCATTCTGATGTTGTTTGCGCTGTGAATGGTCTTTGCTCTGCTGAGTAACCTGGTGCTAAGATACAGCAGCTCTCAGAGAAAGGCTTCTCATTAAAAACCTGCTCTGAATTCATACCCACTGCTTGGCCTTGTACCCTAAAGAATATAATAGGACTGACGCTTTCGCTCTGTTGAGCTTCCAGGTTCCTTTTCCCTGGGAATATTAACACTAGAACATAAACTTTTTAGGTGCTGATAACTGAAATAATCAAGCCTCCACTCCTTGTATAGCCTGACTATTCACTACTCCTTACTACATTTCAGCATTTACAGTGTGACGCACACTTTTAGAAAGCAATTTATTTTCCCCCACAGTCACTTTTGGGTACTTTTTGTTGGTGGCAGAAACAAAACTGCTTAAACGGAGACATGGTCCTCCAGGGCCATTATATAACGGGGGACATATGGGGGAATCAGTGAATACTAATAAGATTTAATGAGAGTGGGAGCTGTTTGGAGCACTGCCCCTTTCAGAAAATAACTCGGTCATGCTCAGTACCTACAGCTATGTAGGATATGTGCTTTAAGCAGGTTGTATTATTCAGACAACTAAAGATACTGTAATGTATTTCCAGAATGATTTTTAAATGGCACAATTTTTTAAGTGTCATTACTCCCATCTGTGATCAACCACTGTGCAAAACAAACACATCTGGAAGCACTACTTGGAAAACGACAAGGGTAACTTGTTTGAATACCGCAAGAAACATATTTATTTAATGCATAGTGACAAACGGAATGTATACCATTGGTGTGTGATAAGAGTTATAAGAGAGACAATATGACATGCATCAAAAATAATTCAAGGATTCTTAAGTTTGCCATAGTCAGTCATTGTCAAAGTAAGTGATCAGCGCAAACTCACCCCATGAGTGGATCCACAGCGATTCCTTTAGGATTAGTCAGATCCAGATCTATGATGGTGACACAGGTGTCCCCAACGTGGTTGCAAACAAATATCCTGTCGCCTGCGCGATCCACAAAGTAGAAGTTTCCAGTTAGCCAGTCAATGGTCATGTGCTCGGCATCTACAAAGAGAAAAACAAAGAATTTCGTTATTGGTACTGAACCTTATTCTGATTCATATATTGAACCCTCTGGATTCAGTCTGTCTGCACTTTATTACTAACTGGAACTCGTCTACACACCCTTGTCTCTTCTACTCTTTGACTGGCTGGGAAACCTTGACTACTCCTCAACACTGGTTGAAGTCACTATATAGAACTCCCCAACAAAATCATCGCAAAAATGAATAAGAAAACAACAGTTATTAGACATAGGCTAATGTTTTTCTGTTTGTGTTCTGTTTGTGTATCTACTTTCTTTAATAAAGAGCTCAACTGAAAGAGACACCGGTCTCAGCTTAATTCAATGTCTAAATAAAGTTTGAATACAATAAATAATATACCTATACACCCAAAAATGAACTTAACGTCCGTGGACAAATTGGGATAATTGAGGCACTATGGATGATACTTCTCTGCTGTGTTCTGGTCAATGAGTTAAAAATCAGCAGCCTGGTCACCTTGAGCAATATCATCCCAAAGTGAAAGCATATTACATTCCTGTGATGTTTCACCAAGCCTGGGCACCAGCTTCGGAACACTGGCATTGGTTGGATGGAGCAAAGATGTTCAGACACTATCACAACTATACCACAAGCCACCATTCAGTCAGATTCAAGCTGAAATAACTAGTCCCTATATGACACGTGGGACTTCTACTACCAGAATCTGAAGACTAACATGGGCTTTAACAATTAGTTACATTTCAAAACGTACTAGCCTGAAATATTATGATTCAGGACATTTAATTGGTGTCTTTAAGTGTCTCAACCTGTTGGAACATTAACAGTGGTGCCTAGTGATTCCAATGGGCAGTTGAGCTTTGCGAGACATGTAACCAGCGTAGGAGTGAAGTTTTCTTCTGGATGATCGCACTAGGAAAACAAATGCCCAGTTGCTGATAATTGCTTGCTTCCTCTATACTCCCACAGTCTAAATTTGGAGGAAACAGATTACTAAAGGTTTGGCCTCTTAAATGCTAGCAAACTGGTTAATACTTAAATATTAAGTATATATTATTAAGAATAAATATATTTTCATTGTGAGGCTAGAATTATGTATGGTTATACTAACCTCTTTGAACTTGCAATTATTTTGGCTTTTCTAGCTAGCTTGCTACATGAGTTTTCTGGCTACAGTAGCTAATTATGGTTGCACTTGGTGTACTCTATAATTTATGTTCTCAAAAAGTAATTTTCAAACTAACCCATACCTTAACCCCACTGCTTAACTGCCTGTCCATAAATGTAAAGCTAAAAACGCTGAATTTAGTTTGACTGAATGTTTACAAATGTAGCCCTTCTGAAGGGGTTTGACTAAGTGTGCTTGATAAAGCAGTAGTTGCCAAACATTGTAAACAAAATATTATCTTTAAAAACATACTTTGTAAACTTTGTATTGTTTTGATATCCTTTTCTTTTGTAAATCCATTCAGATTCTTCATTTTAGCACAACGTAGCTGTCCAGATGATTCTGTGGATAAAAGCCAACACACTTCCTCTTCATGGTAATTGTAATCCAACGAAAGGTCTCCATTTGTGCCCAAAGTTCTCAAGGTCTGTGGATTAGATCCATTTAGTCGTGTGGTTGCTATATTATTTGACCTTCCAGTCAGCAAAGCAGGAAAGCTGTCACCAGGGTCTGTAACAAAAGAACAAATATTGTAGGAATGTGGGAGAAAAAACAACAATGCTGTGTATATCCTTCACATAAAAACCAAAGAGGAATAACATGAGAATTTAGATTTACTTCAATTCAGTCATGAGTTTTGTAACATACCAATTAACTTCAACAAGTTCAAATAATAACCAAGCCATCACCCTACTGCATGTTTTGTACAAATATGGACTTTTAACAATAATGGCCATGTGAAAACTTAAAAGTAAATCCAAAAAAGGGGGATTTTGTTAACTATAATACAAATAGTATTCAATTCTCCATATACATGACCTTCGGAAAGTAATCAGACCTCTTCACTTTCTCAAAATTTAGTTAATTATCTTTATAATTGATTAAATAGAAAATATTTTCCATCAATTTACACACATTACCCCATAATGACAAAGCGTAAACAAGTTTTTAGAAATGTGTGCCAATTTATTGGAAATTATTCTAATTTACATAAGCATTCCGACACTGTATTCAGTACTTTCAGTACAAGTGCCTTTGGCAATGATCACGGTGTTATGGCAATGTCTCAGAGCGTTGAGTCTTGGAAATGGGCTTTGGCTGGGCCACTCAAGGACATTCACAGACTTCAAGACACTCCAGTGTTGTCTTGCCTGTGGGCTTCAGATGCTGAAAGATGAATCTTCACCTTTCTAGGAATGGTATTAGTAGTACCATGTTTTTACCAGACATAGATTTTGGCATAGATACATTTTTGGCTCATCAGAGCAGAACTTTTTTCTTCATGTTCAAAGAGTCCTTAAGATAGGCATAGTCATATGTCTTTTACTCAGGAGATGCTTTCTGCTAGCCATTCTATTATATAGGCCTGCTAGATGGAGTGCTGCAGAGATAGCTGTCCTTCCTTGCAGGTTCTTTGATCTCTGCTATATAACTCGGAAGATCTGATTTAGTGACCAAGGGGTTCATGGTCACCTCCTTGACCAAGGCCCTTCTTGTCCGGTTACTTAGTTTGGCAGGACAGCTCTAGAAAGAGTATCAGTGATTTGAAACTGCTTCCATTTCACATGATGGAGACCACTGTGCTCCTGGGAACTTTGAGTGCCCTAGAAAGATTTTTAAAAACCATCCCTTGAACTTTGCCACAACACAATTCTCGGGGGTCTTCAAAGAAATCATTTGACTTAAGTAATGTGATGCAATGTGAAGTGTGGGAGCTTATACATTAGAAAAGTGAGTGCCTTTTTAAATTATGTCCAATCAATTACATTTGCCACAGATGGAGTCCAAACAAGTTGTAAAGACATATCAAAGATGATCAAAGGACACAGAGTGGTGATAAATAAATATTTAAATTTTTCATTTTAAATAAGTTGGCACATATTTCTTAAAAGGAGTTCGACGTTGTCATCATGGTGTCAGGCTTTACGGAGGCTGAAGACATGGAGCGGACTGCGGAGCTGGTATGTTAAATGGTTTTAATGGAGCTGACATTTGCTCTGAGTAGAGACAACAGGTGCAATGAGTTGATGAGATGGGGCGATGGTGTCAGAAGGTCGGTGACGTCGAACGCCGAAGCCCGCCTCCTGCAGGGGGAGGATGGGCAGTAGATGGCGTGGTCGTCACAGTA